>MJUU01056259.1:6973-17597 GCA_002080025.1 Modiolus philippinarum
TACAAATTAGTGCAATTTGAAAATTAACTGTTGTGTAACCAACCTAGTAGAAATTTGGGAATAAGTTCACAATGAAAACCATGACCAAACGATTTTTGTAAGAGTTAATTTTTTTCCGTCCGAAATATTCCATGTCACTTGTTTTGTAATACAAAAATTAAATATTAATGTAATTTGAAAAAATCGATTTTTCTTGAAAAGTAATATGTTTTTGTGTTTTAAGAAGCATAAATATTCTTTTAAAGTTTTATCCAGTATAAATCAGACTGGAAAACTTTTTACTGAGCAATTAGTCAACTTTTATAAGCAAACATTTGAAAGATCTAATCAGATTTAAACAATTCTTCAGAAATTTCATTTCTAAGCATCTGTTGTTCCTAGATCTCACTGAAAGCAGACTTTTGTATACGTTACAGAGAAAATTTTATATGAAGATATCATAGGTTTGGAGCAGAAAAATGAAAAAGACTTCAATATTTATTATATACAAGACCATCCTTACCCGGATTATAAGTTAACTAAAGGCTGCATCAGTATAACAACAGAAAGTAATGATTTCCTGAGGATTCAGTCTTCTATCCAGTCAAAGATACAAACAGGTATATGTTTTCATTGTAAAGATAAACGCAAATTGCAGAAAGAATATATTTTATTTCTTTGATATGGTGTTTCAAGAGCGATTTGAGTAGTCAAGCTGTTATTTGATAATGCACAAGCTATTAAAAATCCTGTTGGTTTCTGTTAGGTATATTGCATGGCACTGTCGGGAAATATTTTATTAAAGGAGAGAGCCATTATTAAATTTTTGGTTGGTTATAACTAATTTTAAGTTGAATAGAAGTATACATTAGGGCTGCTTCCTTCTTCGACGTCATGTATTGGAGTTTCCTCTGTAAGGAAGATTGGTCGTTACTGCTACGCCATAGTATAAAGGTTAGCTATATTGCAGCACAGGCTTGTCATTGATGCCTGTTTGATTGCAAGGTATTACTAAGTAATGGCATTATGTCTTGTGTGTGACTAAAGACCTGGACAGCATTGATTTTTTGTTCAATTTTTGTACATTATATTTTGCACAGATTATTATATTCATTCCTTATGTTAATTTAATTTGATTGGCCTTGGTTCCTTTCTTCTTCAGGTTACTGTCAATATTTGGATTTGAAGTCACTATTGTTGTATTATTTGGTCAAGACTTCTTGTCATTATGATTAAAGGTGCAAAAACTTAACAGTTACTTTTTATTAAGTGTAAGTGTGTTTATATAATGTGTATGTGATGAAATCACTTGGGAAGTGCCGTTATTTTACACGCTTTACAGGATTTTCATTAAAGATACATGATTGTCCAGAAAAAAGGGGGTTCAAACCCCCGGACCCCCCCTTTGGATCCGCCATTGATGTTTTTATTTGAAAAACTCGCTCGAAAAATAGAGAAGTACGGTGTTTCTGAAATGCTTGTATTTATTAAAGTCCAAAATTTTAGTATAATTTCAATATTGTGCACTTATATATCATCATTTTGCAGCACGATGCTTATTCTGCACTTCTTGACCCACACGAACCAATTATCGACAAATAAACTCCATATTACAGAGTTAATCAATCGACAATTAAATAATAGATCAGAATAATCTACTTTACAATTATAGCCTATTAATGAGGTCAATGTAGAAATTTATTGACATGAGACAAGTATATTGATCGAGGACGTAGTCCGAGTGTCAATATACCTTTCTCATGTAAATAAATTTCTCCATTGACCGAATTTAACAGGCTATAATAGGTATATTATTTTCCAAATTTACGAATTTTTATAGAGACTTAAGCTAATAAATCTCAATTTTATATGATATATTTGCTGATTGTCTATTTTTTTTTGTATCCAAATTTTCTAATAGATTCATGGAAATGAATATACTCCTGTTTTGTATATTTAAAATAGATAAACCAATAATATTTAAGAAATTTTACAATTTGATAAAAGAAACTTTTGATTAATAATCTATTTTTAGTCTCAGGTCAATACGTAAAGTCATTCATAAAGTAAATTCGTCTTTTATCTATTATACGTAATGATAATGTAAAACTGATCTATTTTTAGCAGAGGTCAATACGTAAAGTCAATTCTTAGATTTATTGGCAACTCTAAGAAATATACAAGATCATGTGACCACAATTGAACTAATCACTGGACTCTAAAAATATATGAAAATAATAATATGAAATAGACATATAGTATTTGGATGTGTTTTTTTTTTTCTTTATGTGGTGCATTTCATGACTTTGACCATTTTGCAATAGGAAAGTCAAACTTGTCACTGAAAAGTTGCATTCTTTGAATAAATACTAGGTTTTCAATCTCCTTAAATTTTTAGAGGGAGAGCGATGCTCTTGGACAGTCTCTTGAAATGAATTAGGCGAACTTCATTGTTGAAATAGGTTTTCAATACTAGTGTGTTCTGCACCATGATTAATTCTTCTATATTCTGTACAACCTGTACTATGTGTTTTTTTTCTCACAGTAAAAGTTATTTGCAGAGAATGCATACAATATAAATTTTTTTGACCAATTGTGGACCTAGAGATAAAATGGTAACACAATAAAGTGTCAGTAATTTCTATGTTATATATGGCATTAATATCATTTTCATAATCAATACGTCAAATATGTACAGTTGCTCTGTATACAGGGACATTAATCCGAGGGCCTTATTAATTATATTGATGAATTGTTTGATTGATTGATTATTGTATTGTGTATTGAATAACTTACATTCTATACAACGCATAACTTTTTTATTACCCACCTATTCGTTGGGTTTAAGAATTATTATACTTATTTCAGAAACTGGTAGACCGCGGAATTTGGTTGTTTTTGTTAACCCTATAGGCGGAAAGCGTAAAGGCGAAAAGGCATGTAAAGATACTGTGGTACCCATTCTGACATTAGCAGGGATTCTGACAGATGTTATAGGTAAGTTTTAGTTAAATACCCCGGAAATGTATACCATTACTGAGGTCATGTAGTGACTGTGCTCTAAGCACCGACTTGAGGTTTTTTTTTATCATTACTGAGGTTGGATATTGACTATGTTCCAAGCTCTGACTTAAGGGGTTTTATACCATTATTGGGGTCAGATAGAGACTTCTCTAGAACTGACTTTTGTTGGGCTTCATGTAAAAAAGATATGTTGTTTTCGGGTCTGGTATAAACAAAAATATATATAAGGGACTTATAAGAAAACATAGTAAGATATGGTTATCGAAAAAGGGTAGTGTATTGCAAATCTTCAGATGCAATTAGGTTTGAATGATTTTCTGACACAGTGTACATTGTCGGTAAAACAGTGTCATGAGAATAAAAATGCATGCTCAAAAAAAAAAATAGTGTCTGTTATTTTGGGTATATAATTCCTGTAAAGGAATTACGGATAGAAACATGACTATGGAGTAACCAGAGAAACAAAACTTATTAACGCGAATTTAAGTGTGTTGGCTGAATTGAAGTTAATACATATAAGACATATACATGAAGACTAATGCTCTTTATTCATTCGGATTTTGTTTGGTTTTCTGCATTTTAAACATTTTTTTTTAAATTATGGCCATACAGCTCATTAAAATTATTGCAGTTGGAGTTAACATATGTGTTATGATCTCATGTTCATTTACTCCATATCCTTTCATAAAATATCTTTATTTATGCTCTTTATTTTTCTTAGATATGGTGTACTTGTACATGAGATTATATCTCATGTGTATACTTAGTTTAAAAATATTATCTAATTTATGTAAATTCTAAAACCTAAGGTTGAACTCCCTCCATCGTAGTTTTGTCCTTAGCTGATTNATTATGGATTTCCTATATTTGGGTTCTAGTGCTGCTGATGAGGAAATAATTTCCGAAATGGCCATACAGCTCATTAACATTTATATGCAGTTGGAGTTTACATATGTGTTATTGTCTCATGTTCATTTACTCCATATCCTTTCGTAAAATAATTGTCATAATTGTCATATATGAATTATATTTCACCAGTGTCTCAAAAGCCAGGCCATGCCAAGGAATTTGCTGAAACGTACGACTTTAAAAGCAAGGACGGGTTAGTATTGTTATTTACACATTAGTCAAATCAAAGTTCGTATTAAAGACGAAAAAGGTCAGTTTCACGTTGGCTAATCAAATTAAAGATATTTTTTGTTTTTTTTTTCTTCACTTCTGTTTCAGAAGCCCGTAAAGACTTAAAACAACCACTTTCTTTGATCAAGTTAGACTTTGGCTTTATTATCAAATACGGGACTTTCGAGATCGGAACTCTTGTGTAATTGAACCACGGATACCAGTAAGAAGGAATACTGGATTTCTAAACCAATTGAAATAAATATATACCAAATAAAAAACAAACTTTTTATGAAATTGAAGTGCATTTACAATTTTTCCTATATGAAAATAGAAAAAAGAAGGGAAACGGGGAATATGTCAAAGAGACAACGACCCAAAGGGGAGTAATAACAACTCAAAGCCACCATAAGATCTTCAATGAACGGTGAGAAAACCCCACACCCAACGGCAGGTCGGAGTCGGCCCCTGAACAAAGAGCAATCAAGTCCAGCGAAATAAACATCATCCTAAACTCCTATAGACATAAAGTAAACTAAGTAGAAAAAGGACAAGACACACAAAGGCTTAATAAATTCTTTAACTAAATTTTAATTGTCAAAAAAACAAAAAAAAATATCCCGAAGCGCTACAAATCGATTAAATATAAATCAACCTTTAATAGCTCAACAGTATTCATTTATTAATGATTCCCTCTCAATGTATTGATGTGTTGATTTTTAACGTATAAAGATAGAACTGTTACCAGATTGAACACGATTCAAAAGTATCGTATAAGCGTTATTATTTATTTATTTATTTCCGCCATCCGTTCATCAGTTTCATTGGTTATTTGATATTTATTTTCAACACTTAAAATATATACACTAAATCTTAAAATCTGTTTAGAAATAACAAAACACCAAAGTAACTGTTAAATTTTGCAGATGACAACTTTCGACAACTTATGTTTCTTCAGTGTAGATCTGATGAAAACATTTTGAGGAAAAATGTGTAAAAAATGAAAGAGAACACATAACCAATGAAATCCGAATGAAAAAGCGAAAGGGAATATAATCAGGAAAACGACATTCATGGACAAAACTCCTACTTGAATTGATAAAACTCGAGGATTTTAATTTTAATTGATACATTTGTACTTGACAATTATCTCTCCTCAGTCTCCTCAGTGGGGTCTAGCACGTGACTGGCCTTCCATTGTTTTGTCTTTCCCTGAATTGAAATATCCAGAGCATGACATTACAACGCCTAAAGATAGGTTGGGGAAGGCATAAGTAAGGCACCGATTGATTTTGGTATCTCAATGGTTCTTGAAAAATTACTGGATTCCACAGTCTCAAATCACTTTGATGGTCGTTAAGAAAATTTGTAGGAAATAATAGAGGGAGACTGGATGTGTGACGATCACTGTTGAACTGTTCTCTTTAAAACATGCATGATATCTTACATTATTTTATGTGCTTCACGAAGAAGGAAATTGTCCATAAATATTAAAAAAAAAGCGTACATCCATTTCTTCACTACTGCTCGCGAATATTTTATTTTTAACCTGGGAATATGATGTTTACTTTAAATCAGTCAATATCAAACCCCGCGAATACATTGAGACTGAATATTGCGAAAATTTCGTACCGCGAATATATGCAATAGTTAAATAAATCATAAAATACTGTATAGCCCTGTGTTATCTTTTCCTGGATTGAAACTCCCCCGTCAACTGGAGATACAAACACTCTTAGTTTCTGCTTATCACTCTAACAATACCTAACTTAAACCCTGAATACATTTTAATTCTAACAAAATAAGTGCAGTGTCGCAGTAAACAATGACCTTGTAATCAAAATATGAACAATGTCATGAACTGTGTTCAGGATGTGATGGGTTGATAACCGGAACTGTTTCATTGTATTTAAATGCCGAAACCGAAAAGCCGACCAAATGATTTTTCGAAAAGGCCTATAGTGCTTTATATTTGCGGTACTAAATTTCGCGATTTTTCAGTCTTTGATTTATTCGCGGGGTTTTATATGACCCTGTCAAGTTAATTTGTAGACTCTCATCCAACTGTAACAAAAATCTGGGTTGGGTGGGAGGGTTTTATTTTATATTTTTATTGATTTTCACTAAAATTGATAGGAGTTTAAAGAAAATTTCTGAATAAACTTACAAAAAAAAGAGCTTAAAAATGGGGTGGTTGGGGATTAGAATCTTAATTAATTTGATGTGGCCATCCAGATTACTACATTACATGTACGTTCATTTATATTCAGGTTTACAGATAAATATTCGCAGGTAAAATTCTTTTCCGTCGCTTATCGTTTTAATCGCGAATAGCGCAAAAAATGCATAACAACCACAACG
This sequence comes from Modiolus philippinarum, assembly GCA_002080025.1. Classification (NCBI taxonomy): domain Eukaryota; kingdom Metazoa; phylum Mollusca; class Bivalvia; order Mytilida; family Modiolidae; genus Modiolus; species Modiolus philippinarum. Next base: position 13,457 of record MJUU01056259.1, read on the forward strand.
TATGTTTTGTCGCAAAGGGAAGAATATTTTCAATTTTGTAATTGATGTCTCCGCCTTTTCTGTTCTTGAATAAATTTTACTGAAAAGGGGAATTATATATTTTTAGTCTCATTTTAATGCATAATCTGTTGCCATTTACCATTTTCTAGTTATAAATGACAAATTTGACAAGACATAAAATGTTTTCTTTCTCGGTTAGCGTCTGAAGTCGTCCTCTAGCTGAAGTAACTTTGTTTTAAAGACGTATCACAAAAGTAACTAAAACGCAATTGTACCTCGTGATAGTTTAAAGAACACCTCAAAAGTTGGCATTCAGTGTCGACTTTTTATGAGTAATTCCATAATTCTAGCAGTTGTATGAAAATATATAATCTAAATTTCAGCCTTGTGATAATTGGAGGCGATGGTACAGTATACGAAATATTTAATACTATAATGAAGAAGACACAGGAAGATGCTGGACTGGACTGTAATGATTGCAATGGGACTGTAAAACCATTAGAGTTTCCTATTGCTGTCATTCCTGCTGGTAATTTTTTTCCATAATTGTACAAGCATAATTATTTTTTTACTTGGCATAAATACACTTTTACCTCTTCTTTTCATTATTGAACATAAGAAAAAAATACATTCAGGTTGTTTTGACTATAACGCTTAATTTAGTATATGTGCATCTTAATATCAGAACACAAAGATAATCTCTTAAATGATTTCTGGTTAAAATCATCTTTTGAAGGCAGTAGTCCTGGGGTTACCCCCAAATTGTCCAAATTTCAATTTTCTTTTCATTTTATGAAAAAAATATCTCAGGATTCTTAAATTCTGTTCATAAATCACCGCGAAGCCTAATAGCCCCCAATTGCTAGGCTGCTTCATAGAAAGTTGTTGTTCTAAATATGAGAGAATAACAATCATTGGCAGCACAACACAATAGAATTTACATTGTCAAACCATTGCTGAAAGCACATCTTCATTCAATGTCTTTTAGATGAAAACCTATAATTTAATGTTCCACAATAAAAAAAAAGAAAACATGTAATCAAAAATCCTGTGCAGAGATGACTTACCAGTGTTTTCTATTCCTGTTTAAAGGTGGTTAAACAACCACCTTTACTTTCAAAACAACCACTTTTCACCTTAAGTAGGTGGTTGTTTTATATTGAGTTCGAGCTCATTTCAACTGATGTAAATGCCAAAGCCTTGTAAGTGCGATTCCACGTCGAAAAAGGTGAATACTGCTTACATCGAAATTTAAAAAAAAAACTGCACCATTAAAAATGAAATGATATGGAGTAAATGCACATGAGACAAAGTCTTTGCAAGTAAATGTCTAAACCATCCCTTTTATGTTGTTCTTCATACCGTTTTGTTCACAATGTCAGGGAAACTACATATACAAAGTCTTATTCACTCCTTAATGCTGAATCTGAAGCAGAAGGAACTATTCCATGCAAAGTATCTGACCTCATGTATTTTTAACATGAAATTCAAAACAGGGATATCTTAATGTGGGTAATTGAAGTATTTTATATGAGATGAATAATTTCATGATATGGATATTTTTGATATATATTTATGATAAATACTGTAAATATTTTTTTAATCAAAGTTACATGTATATATTTTAGGAACAGGAAATGGTCTGGTAAAGGCGATTCATGGATGTAAAGACATCATGACATCAACTTTACATATACTGAAAGGTAATATAGTTTTAGACAGGCTTTAATACTTCAGTTGTTACAAATGTAAATCCTACTACATATATATATATATACTTTTATGTCAAAATGCAGTTATTTAGATAAATAACTTAATACCGAAATATACTGTAGTCACTGAAAATTAAATGGTAGCTCTTGTGTCTATTCAATGCAGATTAAATCATAAATTGAAGAATCCAAAAATGCTGACAGAAAACAAATACATAACATGAATGAAAAGAACGATCAAATCCCGCTAAGGACATGGTGATTTGCCAAAAATAATGTAAGAAAACACATCTTGTCCAAATTTTTATGCGCCATCCAAACATCGTCAAAATAAAACTATTAATTTCACATTTTGTGATTGAATTAAATGGAGAGATACATCTGTTCAGTTAAGTTTTAATGAAAAAAAATGAATAAAATTTGTATACTGATAGATCAATTTTGCAAAAGCTATATTTCAAAACATAAGCATTTCTCAAATATCTCAAAGACCACTTATTTTTTGAAGTTAGTAAATTAATACTATTTGAATTTATTTCAATTACAAAGGTGATTTTTGGCTGATGGGTTGCACAATTTCCTAAAACCTAAAAGGCCGAAATGTTTTAGAATTCTACCTAGATACTATTTAATTTGAATAGTCTTCAGATTTATGAGTCATTTTAAACAACTATTATAAATTGCTTAATTTCGCACAACCCTCATGATAACCTATTTCATAAATTCTACCAACTACATGTATATCTTTTTTTTTCAAATTGCAAGATCTATCATGATTATCTGTCCTATATACTGGAGTTCACACTGTGAGTGCCTTTGTTTTGAATGTTGTAATTACTGTTTCTGTGCTTTGTATCTGTCTAACGTCATTGTTTTTTTGTGTCTAACGTCATTGTTGTCTGTGTTCTTGTTTTGGCCGTGTCTTTGGACTTCGATTTTTGTAAATTTCACTCCTTTGTTCCTTCTCTATTCTACTGCCGTTATTGAATAATTTTGCTAATTCTCTTGAATTTTCGATTTACTTCTATTATTAGTTTAGATGATGCAAAAGACAGAAAAATATGTTCTCATTTGCTTATCTATGGTTGCTTTTATCACATTACAATTTTTGTCTCAAAAATCGGAACAGATGTCTTTTAGTAGATTGAAAGGTTGTTAATTGACAGACATTTATTAGACTTAACTCGCCTTACTTCTCGCTGGCAGTTTGACGGTAGCATGTGATAAAACTTTGGATCATGTGTTTGGGTTCATTCTGGTATTGCTATAATTTCTATGGCATTCATGTTTATTTCCGTTTCAATGTTTTTTTATACCTCCGCCGTAAGGCGACGGGGGCATTAAGTTTTACCGTCCGTCCGGACGTACGTACGTCCGAAATTTTCGTCAAGGATATCTCAGTTTGTGTATTCAGGAATGATTTGATATTTGGTATGAAGCTTTGGTATGATGATTTGTGCTGTGTCTCCCCTTTTCAAGTCCGTCATTCATCAACTTCCTTTTTGCCGATATATCTGTATGGTGGGGGCATCCGTGTCCCATGGACACATTTTCTTTTATTTTGGTCCTTTTGTCTGTTACACTTGATGTTTGAAGTTTTCTCATTGTTGCTTTGGCATTTTTTTGCTGATATAAATTTAAGTATTCAAAATTTAGTTTGCACTATTCATCATTTCAGGAAGAAAAAGCTCTATGCATGCACTTGGTAATTATAACGAAAACACATTGGTTGGATATGGTGTAATGTTTGTAAATTATGGACTGTTTTGTGAGATTTTGTATGCACAGGATGAACACTACCGCTGGTTACGTCACCTTAGATCTTTTAGTAAGTGCATACTATAGATTTCTATCTATGTACCAATTCCCCATGTTTAAGTTAGATATATCTAAATTTCAGTAGTTATAATGTATATTGTAATATATATGCCAGAGTTTACCTCAACCAAGTTGTACACTAGTAGTGGAACGTTGATGCTGAACTATCTTTCTGCATCGGTTGATTTGCAGTCTTAAAAATGGTAATTTTATATTTTATAAGGTAAGATTTTACATTACAAGTGTTTGAATTTTGTTACTGAAATATTTTATTTATACAATATGTTTTCCTGTTTTCTACATTTTGATTTGAACTTTCACATTGGTATTCGTTTGCTAGTGAAGTTCGTTCTATATTAAAATTCTTTCCTGATATGAAAAAGGAAGGAAATGGGGTAAATGTCAAGGAGACAACATCCCATATCCAGGTTAAAACGACCAAAAACAAAACATCTAGGGGTCACCATATGGTCTTCAGCACAATGAGGAACCTCACACCATACAGTAAGCCCTAAATGGCCCCGAAAAGGTAAAAAAGTGAATAAATCAATGGAAACAAACCACATCCAATAACCCAAATATCAAGAAACTAAAATTTTATAAGAAGACAA
>MJUU01056259.1:37085-54850 GCA_002080025.1 Modiolus philippinarum
TCGCACTTTTCTCAGCTACTGCTGGGCCGATTAATTTCAGATTTGGTATCTGACTTTATATATAGGGGGAATGCGTCGTCTCCCATTTTGGTCACCTCATGATATCAACTTCCTGTTTGGCGGGACTTGGCCATTTTCCCTTTATTGAACATAGTGAAAATTTTCGTCGCACTTTTCTCAGCTACTGCTGGGCCGATTAATTTCAGATTTGGTATCTGACTTTATATATAGGGGGAATGCGTCGTCTCCCATTTTGGTCACCTTATGATATCAACTTCCTGTTCAGCGGGACTTGGCCATTTTCCCTTTATTGAACATAGTGAAAACTTTTGTCGCACTTTTCTCAGCTACAGCTGGGCCGATTAATTTCAAATTTGGTATTTGACTTTATATATAGAGGCAATGCGTCGTCTCCCATTTTGGTCACCTTATGATATAAACTTCCTGTTTAGCGGGACTAAGCCATTTTCCCCTTTTTAATGTGTAAAATAATACGAGTGGGGGTATACCTAGCACGACAACGCGTGCAACCTCATGTTTCATAATACCTTAATCTTGAACGTCCAGTGCGCAAGTATTTTAGCTATATCAGGACGATAACAAGTTAATCTGTTCGAAATGTTAGAAAGAAAGATAGAATCAGGATGGATGGCACAACCGGGGTGACTCGATTTGAATGCTGTTTAAAGAGGGGGAAATTAGTCATAGCATGAATGTTTGCATTCTTAATCTGCATGGAATATCGATATATCTCATCCCGCCTAAGGTATATTTCCTATTTACTCATATTTTCCACAATCATACTTTTTCGAAAACGATTTGATACATATTTTGAAAACTTCCCCACTTTCTCTCATGGAATGGCTTTGTAGTCGATCTTCATCGACGTTTCCATCATTCAGATTTCACGTACAATGTTTTCGTTTCCCAGTTTACTATAACCATACAAGGAACGTGGAACAGAACTGCGGCAAAACATTTGTGTTTTTTTTTGTATCACGAGAGGAATATTGTTATTAGCTCATGACAACCACATTGTGTCTCGTGAAAGATTAGTTCATACACACTTAAAACAGTTATTTCTGTTCAGTCGTTAAATTTCCATACTGATACATATGAAATCATTGTAAATTGAAGAATTACTCTCGTATACAACATACCGGTATATAAGGATTTCATTTCATTGCAGCAATAAGTGTCGGTAAAGATTTTGAGTTAAATATAATGAGACCGAAACAATATTTAAGAAGGTCACTGGATCAACGGATACATGCAGAATATCCTGTCAATATCCCATATTGCGTAAGAATATTAGATACGTCCCGGTTTTTCTGGATTTTTTTTTATCAGTTTTTGGCATCTATTAACATATCCATAAAACGAGGATGAGAAATGCCCTAAGCAACAAGCTGTTTTCGGGTCACAACATATTTCGATATCGAATGTACATATCTTCTTTAAAACTTCTAGAATGTGTTTAACAATTTATGAAATATATAACCTTATAAAAATTTTGGATGTGAAAAAGTTCACGTTCATTAAAGTCGTCAAGAGTGGAACAGACGCGTGCGAACTGAACCAATTTTGGATATATACACATCTTAGGGTGGGGTTAGAGGAACGTCGCCGTCAAGAAAAGGTAAATTAGTAATAGAAATCAATCTTGCCTTTTATCATATATTTTACTTTTAATTTTACCAGAGTCAATGATGATAGTTAAATTCAGAAAAGGGCAGAATTAAGATTCATTGTTTGCTTCACTAAGTTTAAGTTCCTGTGGGTAGATGAGGTCCACATAATCTAAAAACTGGGGATTGTCAATAGTAAGGATATCGTCAAAATACCTGATGTTAACATTGCAAATGGAAATAAGGCTGCCGCTGTTTTGTATGTTTCCAGTTTACCTTTTGCAGCAGTATTTTCATAAAGTCGTGCTCGTAACAGAACGACAAAAAAAAAAAAAAAAAAAAAAAAAAAAAAAAAAAAAAAAAAAAAAAAGATCTGCAATGAGATGCGCACAATTTGTACCCATGAGAATTCCAATGACTTGTTGATAAACAATGTTACCAATGCGAGCAAAATGTTGTCTAACGAAAGATTCAGTGCCTAAATCATATCATCGCAAGTCCAGGTACAATATATTAGCGAAGAATAATTGCTTTTTGTTACAACAGATGAACTTCAGACCAGAAAATTTAAATGAGCATTTAGATTAAATGCAGACCAGAAAATTAAAAAAAAAAGCATTAAATAAGTCGTCCTAATTTGGATTAAATCAGAATTATGTGGAAGGGTTGTAAAAAGTAGGAAAATCATAACTGTCAATATATAAAACTGGTCTATTTATAGAATTTAATTTATCTAAAACTTCAATAGAATTTTTACACTCCAAAATTGATTTACACCATAGTTTTGATAAGTTTCTTCACAGTATCTTATAACTAACTTCTTTATACAAGTAAATGTACTGGTTAAATGGATGGATAAATTAGTGGTAGAACAGTTACTCGATGCCGAAGTAACACAATGTTTAGGAAGCTTAGAAACTCAGTACGTATTAGGCAAGGTGTTATCTTTAGGTGGAACTTTGAGCAATTTAGTATCCTTGTAATGCTGTTGGGTTAACGTTTTTTTTCGTCAAAATCAGTACGTTTGAAAGTGGTTAACTTCGCCAATTCGTTTCGTTGGACATCGATATAGTATTTCTTTCAAATAATGGCAACGTTGTTTGAAGCCTTATCAACGGATACAAACACATACTTTTTACCAAGATCTCCTAATTTTAACTTAATTCTGTTTACAGACAGCTTAGGAGGTGACTCATAATAATTATCTTGATAAAACTTTATTCTGTCGGTGACTTTGTTGATAATTTTATCTTTAAACATATAAAGAGCATGTTTGTCTGCACTTTCTCGTTTGCACCATTTTATACAATAATTTGTCTGGCAGGTTCGCATCTCGTCCAAGATGACGGTGAACATTGTTTAACATAGGTTTTCATGGGAAATTGTTGTAAACTTAATTTTTGAAAACCGTTTCATACATCAAGTTGATATTAACTAAGCACTGTGGCATGAAGGTCATCAAACAAATGGATAATTTAGTACCGATCATAAAGCCAAAATGGCCGACAATGTAGATCCTAGTTTAACATTGGATTCTTATCGAAATTATTGTGAATTGCTAAGTTCTTGAAAACCGTTTCATATATCAAGTTGATATTAAATAGGCATGGTAACATGATGGTCATCTAAACAAATTTTATATATTTGTAGCGATCACAAATAAAAAATGGCTGCCAGCATAGTTTAACATAGGACCTATGGGAAAATGTTGTAAATTGTAAGTTCTTGAAAACCGTTTCATACATCAAGTTGATATTAACTAGGCATGCTTACATGATGGTCATTGCGAGATTTTAGTACCGATTTGGATCCTAACTGAAAATGTTATAAATTGCTAATTCTTGAAAACCGTTTTATATATCAAGTTGATATTAACTAGGCTTGGTAAAATGAAAGTCATCTACCAAACTGTATATATTTTTTACCGTTTATAAATAACTATTTGCGTCATAATTAGGAACGATAATTTATACTTTGGGGTCACGTGACTTGTGTCAGCAGACGATAGCCTGAATGATACATGACCATACCTTCTATTACATAAATTAAAAAAAAATTAGATAAAGAAATATAAACTATATCCCTGGTAAGAACTACACAATGTTTGCGTTTAATCTGTTAGCATGGTTTATTTTATAAAATGATTATTAAGAAAGAAATTTTTTCTTCGTAATATTTTGAAAAATATCGGGATACTGCACCAGAGACATTAATATACAAACGTCTTTAAACGGTTTCTGACTGTACATGCAATCATTTCAAACGAATTTTTATTCACTCATTTGAGACAAACATTTTTAGAGAATAATTTAAAAAAAATAGATAAATGTTTCCTTTTTTACAATAGTACTTAAAAAGTAAAAATAATAGAAAATTCCTTGCCAACTGTTGAACAACGCTACATCCATGTCTTTTCTGGTCATGGATGCGGGATTGTCAACAAACATAAATTTAACTGACAAAGCGCTCTTACAATCACTGCCATCCGTTGCCCGACAAAAGCACTAGACAGTGTCTTAAGCTAGTGGACGATTGCAACATATTGACAAACACAGGCCTCATCAAGTCCATTGTAAGAAAACTTGACATTATAAAATAGTGAGATGTGGGCACTTTAAACAGGTGGTCAGAATTACATTTCGAAATTACAAAAAATGCCAAAATTTGAAAGTATGATAGTATATCTATATGAGAAATTCTCTCACGAACAAATACACCATAACTGAAACACATAGAGAGCATTTTTTTCCATTACATTATTGACATTATTTCATTAATTAATAAATACGCGTGTCTGTATTGTTTTACCTGTACCTACACCCGTGGTACAACATTGTTTACTGTGAAAATTCGAAAAAAATCAAATTAAGAGTGAGCTATTTCACAATTAATGTCTCAAACATTTTATTTCACATTGCAAAATATTTTAGAAAACTTTCTACGTCTTTTATTATTATCCCTTAAGGCTCTGTTTACATAGGGAAACAATCCTCCATTGAACACTTCCGGTGTTTATCCATTTTGTATTTCGTTGTCAATAATCGCAATTTTAAAATAACATTGGAAGTATCAGGATCTATAATTAAACTGTTTTAATGAGTATGAAAAAGAAACGAAATGGGGTAAATGTCAAGGAGACAACGTCCCATATCCAGGTTAAAACAACCCAAAACAGGGGTCACCGTACGGTCTTCATTACAATGAGTGTTTTTATGTTCGTCAATGTGTGAAGAAGCAGTATATAAAACCACATTTTTCGAAGAAATAGAGTTTTAGCAGTTTTATTCGTAAATCTGAAGGTGGGGCAAATGACTTTTACTTAGTTATAATGGCGATTTCTGACCAAAATCTGTCAATCTTTCACATTAAAAAAGGAAGTAATTTCTACTTGTTCTAGAGTGTTAGAAATTTGTGAGATTAGAACCGATTCAATAAATTTGTCAGGTTNCCACGTCTGATATATCTACAATGTAGACATTTGACATCGATGAATCTAACACATTGTGTAAGCTTGGGGTGTTAATCTTGACTTCATTACAATAAAAGTTTTGCCACTTCCTTGACCGCAGCAATAGTTATAATGGCGATTTCTGACCAAAATCTGTCAATCTTTCACATTAAAAAAGGAAGTAATTTCTACTTGTTCTAGAGTGTTAGAAATTTGTGAGATTAGAACAGATTCAATAAATCTGTCCCCAACGTCAGTTTGTGACGTGTATATCTTTTGTTAGCTTCTGAGTTAAATAAAACACAATGTCATCAAATGTAGACGGTTACAGACAAAATATTGTATACATTCATACACAATGTAGCATTGTGTCATCTTTTTACAAAGGAACTGTCAAATATTGATGTAGAAGCAAACTACGAATCAGTCACACATTGCATTTGATTGGTCAGGAAGTTCAGGTAGGGACAGATTTATTGAATCGACCCTAGATGAATGTGTTGTTATGTGCTGTATTACACCACATTTTTTAAAACTACATGTAGAATATTTAAGGAGATTATAGGATTAAATCTTCAACTGTCAGTTTTTTCATAGGGAATAATACATGGCAAAATCCGTATCACATGGCATATCATCCCGAGGGTTGATATTGGTCGAGGGATGATACGGCATGTGATACGGATTTTGCCATGTATTATACAGTTTATCATACATTTAAACAGAGGACTACTTTTAATCCCAAAAATTGAAATTGGTAAAAGAAAATGCATGTATTTTGAAGAAGAATATTTCAAAATAGGCGGAAAGTACTGTAGGTGGTTGGAGTAAAATCAAACATGTAAAGGGAAAAGTTTTGCTAGTTTTTTTAAAGTAATCCTCACAAAACAAAACAAAAATCACCCCTAAAAAATTTTTGTTACCTACCAAAAAATATTTTACCCCCAAAAACTTTTTTTGCCCCCCCAATTTTTTTTATCCCCAATTTTTTTTACCCCCATTAAGTCGAAAAAAAAAATTTTTGAGAAAAAGGGTATGATACAGGGCTAGCCATGCGATAAAGAGTAAGCCATGCGATAAAGGTTATGACGTCATAGTGTGAATACGGAATGAAAGTCATGCACTGTATCGCATATTCAAAACGTCTGTATTTATTACTAAACATATGATAAATATATCGAATCACAGGTAGAAATTGTGTGAAAGTCACGTAAATTCTTGATACGTTGTCAATGATGACTGCCACTAGAAATATAATTTGACATAGGACACTATGGGAAAAGTAGTAATTTGTTAACTAGAAAACACGAGGGGACTTTATAAACATAAGTGGATAATATTTTTATGAAATAAAAACGATACGCTAGGCTATGGAATAGCCTTGGATAGAACATTTCGTGTTTGATTGACAAGGGTGTGGTGGCTCATACTCAAATCAATACTTGAAGTAAGCCATTCTCGGTACTTCTTTGTAATTTCTTCTGTTGGTCTGCACATGTGATAAAACAGTCACTGATTCGATCAAACCTCTAATTTTATGCCAACAGCAACTCAAAGTAGTTTCGTGCTTTTGTTTTGTTTTTGTTTTTGTTCTTGCATTCTCCTAGGATAGCTCTTTATTCTTCTGCAAAAAACGCAATTCTATCTCTTTCCACCTTTCGTTTTCCATTGCCTAAGTATCTCCACAAACTACAATCACGTTTTGTTTAACACAATTGAAAAGACTTTTATATTATTTGTATAATATTATTGATTATTGCACAATACCTCATCTTTATTTATTAACTTCTGGTTTTAAATTTATACACTTATTATCATATCTATATTTATAAATCTGGCTAAGCGATATTGCAATACCAATCCCATCATCCTCTACAACCTGTTCCCAGTACCATCTATAGTAAATGTTTATAATACTTTTCAACATCCACAAAGAAACAGAAAAATTAAACCCCGCCCCGTTTTATCAGGACGAAACTGGACTCCATTTTGATTTTCGAGAATCTGAAATTCCTATTGGTCAATAGTCTTCTGCGCATGCGTTCTCCCCACTGCGCAAGCGTACTCCTCACTTCACCCCAAGAACTATCTATATAGCTAGGCTATTCCATAGCCTAGCCAATTCTTTAAAATCACTTCTTACATCAAATTGATATTAATTAGGCATGGTGGCATATGATTCATTAAACAAATATATGATGTTATCTGTCGGTACTTTGGTGTATTATGTTATAAAAGATTTTTGTAAGGTTTTCAGATAAATGTGTTTATTTATATCGTTACGCTCACTGGTCACATATGTAAACAAAGGAAAAGATATGATTTTTACGGCCACCGTTGATGATTTCTCATCTGAAATAAAACTGCTGGAGGAAAGTATCACACTTTCTGTCAATGGAAATGACAGTAAGTATTATATTCATATTAATTGGTCATGCACTAAAATGTGATTTCTTGATTGAATAAATGTAATATATATATAGTGAAAACATAGTAGAGGACCCCTATTCTGGCTAGTCCATCATTTCAATTGAGAAATAAAGCATGCAAAATTCAAATTAAACTTTCATGATATCCGGAAGTTATTTATTGATTTGTGCATAATATTACGGTATGATGTTGATTACAGTTTGTACGTCCACACTGGCACAAGCACTTTTGCCTGTGGTCAGACGCGCTTACTGAAAAAGTGGGCTTTACTAATTTCTATTTATCGTGTGCGTTTTTGTCACATGTACATTCACTCCATATCCTTTCATTGTTCCTATTTGCTGCAGAGTTTGTCTCTCGTGCTGCGTGGAGTCCGTAGAAAGCCTCCCCGTGCTTGAGATGTATGCTCTTAAAATATTACAGTTATGGCGTGTTTTTCTCATACGTTTACTAATTTCTATGTATCGTGTGCGTTTTTGTCACATGTACATTCACGCCATATCCTTTCATTTTTCCTATTGGCTTAATTTATTTTATCTAATTTTTTGTATTTGGGCAGTAGCATACCAGGAAATCAAAGTATCTTGATCAATTTACTGACAGCCCAATGCAGCTAATGTTACCTGCGATTTCGGAAGTTATATGTATTACAACAGTACAAAAGAATTCAAGAGCAGACTTTTGGAACAAACCCAACACCAAAATAGGTAAAACATTTCCAATTATAGAAGTTTTTGATTTTTTAACAATATGGGTACTTTTATTGATATATAGCTGTTACAGTTATTGATTTTTATTAATTACGTCTTTCGTCAAATTGCCAAGTGTCAATATCTTTATCATTAACAAAGAAAGGATATACTGTAAATGCACATGAGACAAAGTTTCTAGAAATACGCGTTAAGACCAAGCATTTATTATTGATCATCTTGAAGTCACCATGAGGCCTTCAACAATGATTTTTGGTAAAAGTAAGTCCAGTTTTAAGACCCCCAAGCAGGGGTTTGAACGGAATTCTAGCTAAATATCCAACAACGCAACATCTATATATATCTTTCCTTTAAAATCAAAAAATGTTGGCCATAAAACAGGTACTCAAAATAACATTTGGAAATCACAAAAATAAAAATGCAAATATTTGAAAGTATGATATTAAGAAAAAGTTCTCCGCCTTCTCCATAAATGACTATATATAGAGAGCATACATCTCTTGCACGGGGATCATACAGAGAGCATACATCTCTTGCACGGGGATCATACAGAGAGCATACATCTCTTGCACGGGGATCATACAGAGAGCATACATCTCTTGCACGGGGATCATACAGAGAGCATACATCTCTTGCACGGGGATCATACAGAGAGCATACATCTCTTGCACGGGGATAATACAGAGAGCATACATCTCTTGCACGGGGATCCTCGACCTCAGATAAACAGTGAAAGAACATAAAGTAAATGTACACGAGACCAAGTATCTATAAATACATGATAAGATCAAGCGATGGAACTACTCTTTTATTATTTTTCTTCATCATGAAGTCACCATGAGGACTTCAACAATTAGCTTTACTCATATTTCGTAGTAAGTTCAAGACGGCCCCTTGCATCGGTTTAAATGGAATTCCTTGCTTGTCAAACAATGCTACATTCATGTATCTTTCAAAGGAAATTCCCTTTGTTCGTTGATACGGGACGTTTACAAACAAACAGAAAATAACTGGCAAGGTTCTTACAGTAGCTGTCATCTGATACCCGACAAAAAGACAATCACAACATATAGTACCACATGGCACTCGTCAATTGCAAGAAAAGTTGGCATATTAAAATCGTTAAATGTGGACACTATAAACAGTTGGTCAGAACATCATTTGGAAATTGAAGGATAAAAATACCAAACTTTGGAAGTATATTAGTGTATCCATATGAGAAATTCTCTCAAAAACAAGTACACAATAGAGAGCATACGTACGTGCCTACAATGTGATAGGGTATTTTATACAAGATCTTAATTTAATAGAAAACCAATAAGTGCAGTCCATACACTTTCAGTCAGTAGCTGATCTGCCAGAACCACGAATTCACGATTCATACCTCTGGTTTCACAAAAATTCTCGATACCCGGATTAATTGAAGGACCCTACAGAGCTGAACGACGGATTCCCATGTGTGGTAATAGGAGAATATCCTGTTGATGCAGGGTACGGAGTAATACGGAAAGCCTGGCCACAAATAGATAAACTGTGCGNGGAAAGATCATACAGAGAGCATACATCTCTTGCACGGGGATCATACAGAGAGCATACATCTCTTGCAGGGGGGTCATATAGAGAGCATACATCTCTTGCACGGGGATCCTCAGATAAACAGTGAAAGAACATAAAGTAAATGTACACCAGACCAAGTATCTATAAATACATAGTAAGATCAAGCGATGGAACCACTCTTTTATTATTTTTCTTCATCATGAAGTCACCATGAGGACTTCAACAATTAGCTTTGCCCATATTTCGTAGTAAGTTCAAGACGGCCCCATGCACCGGTTGAAATGGAATTCCTTGCTAGATATCAAACAATGCTACATTCATGTATCTTTCAAAGGAAATTCTTTTTGTTCGTGGATACGGGACGTAAACAAACAGAAAATAACTGGCAAGGTTCTTACAATAGCTGTCATCCGTTGCCCGATAAAAAGAAAATCACAACATATAAAGTACCACATGGCACTCGTCGAGTCAATTGCAAAAAAAGTTGGCATATTAAAATCATTAAATGCGGACACTTTAAACAGTTGGTCAGAACATCATTTGGAAATTAAAGAATCAAAATACCAAACTTTGGAAGTATACTTGTGTATCCATATGAGAAATTCTCTCAAAAACAAGTACACAATAGAGATCATACGTACGTGCCTACAATATGACAGGGTATTTTATACAAGATCTTAATTAAATAGAAAACCAATAAGTGCAGTCCATATACTTTCAGTCAGTAACTGATCTGCCAGAACCACGAATTCACGATTCATACCTCTGGTTTCACAAAAATTCTCGATACCCGGATTTATTGAAGGACTCTACAGAGCTGAACGACGGATTCTCATGTGTGGTAATAGGAGAATACCCTGTTGATGCAGGGTACGGAGTACTACGGAAAGCCTGGCCACAAATAGACAAACTGTGCGTAGAAACACCATGTTCCATGCAGTATGAAGACCCCTTATATATATATATACTCGATGACCCCTGTAATCCATTCGACACTTATTTCTCTCTTTTTCAAAAATTTAAGAATTGCGCAATATACCTGAAATACTGTTCACATGGCATTTTACTCTAATCAATGAATTAATCTTCATATTCTGTTGTAGAAAATGTTGCTTATGAAGACATCATATCTATTGAGAAAACAGACCACGAAGGAAAACAATTCATTCTTTATTATGTTCAAGAGCACCAGTTCCCGAATCATAAATTAACTAAAGAGATATTCGAGATCAAAACAGACAATGTCATATTTGAGGAAATGGAACAGAAAATGGTAAACAAAATTGAAAGAGGTAAGTTTCCATCATACTCTTATAATATATAACAGTACACCATAAACTAAAGAAAACTTGGCATCGTAACTCGAAACACATAACTCCTTGAGCTCTCTATATTGATCTTGTTTTGTCAGTCGGATAAAACATTGGAAATACAGATACCGAAATATATAAATTTATCATATAAACCATTGTTTCCCCCTCAAATATTAATATATAGATTGACAAGGACAGGTCTAAAGAAATAAGTATTATGTTGAAGTAGTCAGTAGATTAGCAAGCTAAAACTAAAAAAAACTAATAGTATCATCATATGCTACGGAAGGGTACAAACGTGCTTACAGAAACAGCCACACTGTATGTAAAAATATAGAACAGAATGATGATAAAGGAAGACAATTGTAATATTGAGTGCCTGAACCAGAACTTGTTCAACTTGAGAGTTAGGTGACAATTGTACTTCGACTGGGAGGAATCATAAGATATCAGCTATCAATTTCCACTTTTGTAACTTCTTTATTACTGAATTTTTGATCCCCTCACCCACCAACATACACAAAAAAAATGCATTATATTGATGAACATTTATTTCTCAAGTAGAACTATTAGTTATTTTACAATTTTTTAGCAAAAAGACCAAAGAAATTAGTAATTTTCATAAATCCAGTCGGTGGGCAGGGCAAAGGAGAACAAACATGTAGAGATATAGTGGTGCCAGTATTGACATTAGCCGGGATAAACTCGGAGGTCATTGGTAAGTCGGATAATGTATTATACGTCACTGGAGAAATATTCCTGAAACTTAGTAAAAACGAAAAACTAGTGTCATTTTCTGTATGTCATTTGTTTATAAAACAACATATTGTACATATTTATTTTTGTGCACAACCTTGACAAGCTTGTACAATGGACTGCTTTACCCGCTGCTCTGGGACTATCTATACACACATTTCTAATTTGTTAATATATATGTTTCTCTTACAAACCGACAGACAATATTTAAAGAGTCTCAGATTTGCAAAGGATGATTATACATGAGATACTAAGATATTATCAGATAAATAATAGCTGTCAAAGACGCAATACTTACATTTTATTTTCTGTTTTGCAGTATCGGAAAAGGCTGGCCATGCTAAAGAATTTGCAGAAAATTTTGATTTCCAGTCTGTTGACGGGTATTTATTTGAAGATTTTCATTCACACCCAAAAATGTGTTTACATTGGAAGTACATGAATATGGAGTGAAAGGAACATAAGAAATAGTCTGTTGACATATAGACAAACACGGGACGCTCATCAATTCGATTGTAAGAAAACTTGGTACAAGCCGTCAAAATTCAGTATGGACAATGCATGGACGAGTTAATTGACCTGCGCAAACATGACCTTGGAAATTCCCACGTCAAGCAAACATCGTACGTAACGATTTAAGACGTCACTATTCAATCAAATCATGTTAAACACGCACACCTTCCGGTTTAGGAAACGTGTACTAAGGTAAATAAACAAAATGCATTTGCTTTGTCGGCAGGGAAAATATATAAATCTATTTATTTGACAATAAAGCACAGTACTCCCTTATGAGGAGTTGATGGCTTGAATATACATGATACAAATCATTAAGAAACGGTATCTCAACGTCATATTAATAATATTTGTTTTTGGGTTACTAATTTTGTTTTCAACTTCTTGTGTGATTTCAGGTTTGATTTATTTTGTTAAATTTGTATTTGGCAAAAGACGTTTTTTTTTTTTAATTTTGCATATATCTGAGAAGACGTGTTGCCCTGCACTGGGTAACAGAAAAAGATAAAATAATAAAAGTCCAAATAGAAAAGATAAACGATAAATAGGTAAAAGTTTTACCATAGAGGCAGAAAAATTCGGCCTAGACCGGGGACTATGCATTGTATTCTATTAGGATATCGACGGATATTTATTTTCACTGGCACCAAGATTAAATTATTTATTTACAAAATCCATGGTCATCTCTTTAACTTGTAGAATGAATATACATGTAATTCATAGTGATATAAATATCGCTAATATTTCTCGCATTTTGCGTTCACGTACATTTGAGGGCACGAATTAAGGACGCTTCAAATCCTGTGTCTGTTTAGATCTATTGCGACATTGAAAAAATGAAAAAAATATCGCGATTCGTAAGTATTGATCAATGATTAATTTTATTTGCTACTTACGTACTTGATTAAAAGAAATAGTAAAATTTGATTTAATTTAGTACTTTGACTTTTTGGAATTTCCCCCTTTTGTGCACGTGCATCAATTGGGACATCACATATTATTTCTCTTAAGTGATTGGTTCATTGTATTTGACGTTGTTCTGCAGATTCGCCTTCAGAATGCTTGCGCAGGTCAGTTTATTGTAATTGGTTTATTAAAATTGTGACGTACAATGTTTATGTATCAAACAACGGCAGTAGAATACTGAAGGAACAAGGGAAGCGAAGACCACAAAAATCGAAATCCAAAGACATGGCAAAAACGGCAACAGAGAAAAACATAGACAAAACAAGGACGTGAGACAGGTACAATGCACGGAAATAAAAGGACGACACCAAAAACTAAGGCACTCGTAGTGTGAACTCCCATGAATACCGGGAGTGACATGAGGTGCTCCGGAAGGGTAAGCATGTCCTGCTCCGCTAGCGGCACCCGTCACACTATCAGTGAGTCAATCCAGGGTTGAGTCAAAACCGGTTATGTCAAATCCGTGAAGACGTGAAATCTAGCTGAAAATTCATTTGGGACACAGACACGTCATATCTGTCAATGATATCATGGTGACGGCCATAAAATAAAAAGGGATGAAAGCAACAAAGGCTGAACAAATCCCTGACTAAGCCGAATGATCTTTGTCCATACGGATTTTTGACGGCTTGTTATTTAAAAAAGTGAGATGTGACGGTATAAACTGGTGGTCAGAAAAACATTTGGAAATTACAAAAAAAAATAATAATAAAATGCCAAACTTTGCAAGTATGATAGTGTATTCATATATGAGATATTCTCTCAAGAACATGTACACCATAACTGAAACATATAAAATGCATGTCTATAGTTATATATAGAGTATCTTATTATGGTTTGGCTCAGTCGCCTGTGCACAGTAACGTAAATCGATATTAAGTCGTCACAGTCCTAAAGTCGTCAGGATACATTCTCACTAGATTATCACTTTAGTTTTTTCAACAGAGAGTAAAGGAGCAGCCTATTACGAAGAGATAAGATTCGGCTATAAGTTTTTATTATTAGACCTTAATGTAAAGTTTTAGAGCCTGTTATGACGTCTATGGAAAAAAGGGTTTTCTGCTCCTGGGGCGACGAACTGCTTAGATTTTGCCTTGTTTGGGCGAAGGCGCAAGGAAACGCTTAAAGTTATGGGAGCTAATCCATTTATGTGTTTGTGTATCAGAAGTGGCGTTGCTACAAAAAACTTCTCTTTTGTCCACTCTTATCTGTATATTTACCGATTAAATAAGCACTGAATTCGACTGACGACATTAGGACGTTATGACGACCTAAGGTTGTTAGTATTTAATGACAAAAATAAAAGTTCCGCATAAAGTCGTCATGCCAATTTCGTTGGTAGATCTCATATTTCAAGAGCTGTCTTGCTCTATCACTGAAGGAAAAGGGAATTTTAGAAGGTGGCACAGGGGTTATTGTGCGTTGGAGCACGGAAAATAAAAGGCCGTGTCAGGGAGAACGAAAAATCATAATTGTTTCTTGCCGAGCGTTCAGTGACATTTTAATAATAATACGCCTCTAAGAAGTCGAGAGGGACTGATAGAGTACCTTCGGCGTCCACATTCGCGTCCGCATTTGAGTAGGTATATGTAATTATGGAGGATATGGTCATCAAACTCAATACAGGTGCATTTGGAGTTTACTCACATCATCCAGGCAAAATTAGGTCTCTTTGGGTGCATAACACAGTTTTATTTGCAACGTCGCACTAGTAGGGGCAATTCAAAAATCCCCCCTTTCCAATGCATGCATCTCATGTTTCAACCTATGATATCTATATACCAATGGAAAGCTAAAATGATGAATTTTGCAATGAATTAAAGTTCATGTCATATTTCATTTCACATTAAATAGTGTAGAAGCCTGAAATATGTGCACAAAATAGCAATTTACACCCCAAAATTGGTCAAAATTAAGCTATTTCAGTAAGAAACAGCACACAGCTGGAAAGAATTCAGCATTTCCTTTTTTTCATTCATTTCGAAGGGCTTGATTTGAATTTTTAAATAAGTGCACTTTCAGGGTACGATCGCCGTCTTCCAAAAAAGTTACAGCACCTTGAAGTCAAAGTTGAAAATTTTCCACATGTAAATACAGGATGTTTTGACGGTTGTCTCCCTTTAGTCAGTGTGCAAATAAAACAATTTTGAAAATTGTAAATTGCTTCAAATTGGGTTCATTTAGCAGAAAAGACCTTCTTTGACGACATTAATATGAAAAACTTGTCGATTTTATATCCATTGTATATAAATAACAGGGTATCCCCTATCCGTCATGTGACTTGCTAGGGAAAAACCATTGTATTATTTACGAAACTGTGTTATGCATTGTATTATTTACGAAACTGTGTTATGCATCCTTAAACCTATATTTTCCGCTTGAATGCCTTCCATTTAATTTTAGGTCAAAGTTCATATTTACTGTACATGGTTAGATCATTTAACGCCGTGCATCATCATGCACCTTAGGTGGTACGTCAGCTTCTGGGCAAAATTAAATCAAACCTGCATTTTTCGCATAACTGACTTACATTACGTCCAAATGTATTGTACATGGTAGGCTAATCTAACCTTGTAACCTTGTGCATGCACCATTGGAGTTACATCATCATCTAGGTAAAATTGGGTCAGTTTGACCTACTTTTTCGGCATGATCAGCTAACATTCAAGTTTACATGCGAGTTCAGATCTAAGTCACTATACACGGTAGGATAATCTTACCTTGCATAACCAAATGGCCCTACCACAATAGGAGAAATAAAAACTCAAAAGTCCTGTACTACACTCATTTGTGGATTTTAGATAGTTTTTGTTTAGTAGTAATTTAGATAGCTTGCAATGTGTCGATAATATTCGCTCGTGTAAACAAGCTTCAATCCTTGTATTATATTGACTCGTGTGCAAGCAAGTACTTAATGGGACTAGTGTGAACATAAATATGTCCTGCTAAATGAAAACAAGCAATCTGGGCATCACGCACAGTCTTTTAATGGGAAATGGAATCCAGGAATTGAATACTACATATGTATTACAAAGGATATTGAGTTACTGTCCT
The DNA here is from genome assembly GCA_002080025.1 of Modiolus philippinarum. Classification (NCBI taxonomy): domain Eukaryota; kingdom Metazoa; phylum Mollusca; class Bivalvia; order Mytilida; family Modiolidae; genus Modiolus; species Modiolus philippinarum. Next base: position 53,461 of record MJUU01056259.1, read on the forward strand.
TTATGGAAAGCAAAGTGTTAGATTTTAATTTCATGACTTCCCCAAAACATACCTGTTCGGTCAAAATTAAGAAATTTATGTCGGTGCCTCTTTTGCTGATTGGTCTGTCGTATGGTTGATTATTATTTGTGAGCCTTAATGCGAACAAAGTATTTAGAAAATTAGACAAGTTGTGATCCTGTACCCTACGTTATCTTATGCTCAAAAATTATATCTAAAATCAACTGTAATTCATATTTACTATTGAATATCTTATATATGTCATGTTAAACATATGTATCAAAACAAGGAATCATGATAGGGAAAACTCCTGGGGTTTCAGTAGTGATGGCTTAAGATTTTACCAGTTCTTTATCATAATTATATTTATTGTATTTTAATAAGCTTTCTAATGGAAGGACACATTTTGAAATTGGTTTCATATAATTGTCAAGGCCTTCATATGCTAGAGAAGCGGAGAGATGTATTCAACTATTTAAAATCAAAAGATTATAATATAGTCTGTATTCAAGATACACACTTTGAAGAAAAAGATGAATCTAAAATAAGAAATCAATGGGGAGGAGAGTGTATATTAAATTCATATGCTTCAAATCAGAGAGGAGTGGCTATTCTTTTCAAAGCTAACTTTGAATTTAAAATTCATAAAACAAAAAAAGATGAAAATGTTAGTCTGTTAGGTTTGGATCTTACAATTGAAAATAAAAAAGTTACATTGGTTAATATATATGGTCCAAATGTTGATACCCCAAGTTTTTTTAACAAAGTCAGAGATGTTATTGATAGTTTTGAAAACCAGTCATATGTTATCTGTGGAGATTTTAATTTAATTCAAGATTTTGACCTAGACACATATAATTATGTCAATATAAATAATCCAAGAGCTAGAGAAAAGTTACTGGAGCTTAAGGAAGTATATAATTTGGTCGATCCATTTAGAGAAATGTATCCAGAAATAAAACGATATACTTGGAGGAAAAAAACTCCCTTCAAACAATCACGTTTAGATTTTTTTTTAGTATCTGATAACCTTCTCCAATGTGTCGATGATTTCAAAATCGATAACAGTTATCGATCAGATCATTCACCAGTAATGTTATCATATAAGATTAATGAATTTGTAAAAGGTAGAGGGCTTTGGAAGTTCAATAACTCCCTTCTTCAAGATCCTGAATATGCTAAAATTGTTAAAAAAAAGATAAATGATGTTACTAAGCAATATGCTCTGCCTGTTTATAATATAGAACAATTAATGAATATTGATAAATTAGATATCCAGTTTTCAATAAATGATCAGCTATTTTTAGAAACTCTTTTATTTGAGATTAGAGGGGTAACCATTTCATATGCAACTTTTAAAAAAAGAGAAAGAATAAAACAAGAAAAAAAA
>MJUU01056259.1:56077-67846 GCA_002080025.1 Modiolus philippinarum
AAGATATTAAGGGTATAACAATCGATGATACAGAGTATGTATTATCTCAGTATGCAGACGATACATCAATGATACTGGATGGTTCACCAGAGTCATTAGATGCATCTCTCCGTACTCTCCAGTTTTATGCTGAAATCTCAGGACTCAAAATAAATATGGAAAAAACAAGTGTCATATGGATAGGTAGTAAAAAACACAGTCAAGACCAAATATGTGTAAAGTATGGATTGACATGGGGTTCCAGTAAATTCAAGATGCTAGGTATTATATTTTCTGTTGATATTGAGGATATTCCTAATTTGAATTATATACCAAAAATGAAAGATATAGATAACATTCTAATGAGATGGTCAAAACAACATCTCACACCATTTGGGAAAATAACTATTGTTAAGACTCTTATAATTTCTAAATTAAATCATCTTTTCCTGTCAATTCCATCTCCTGATGAACACATGCTGAAGGAACTCATTAGCAAAATTTTCTTATTTGTTTGGGATAATAAACCAGATAAAGTCAAGAGAGATGTTAATTATGTCAAACATATTATAAAGGGGGACTAAAAATGATAAATTTGTATGCCTTTATTCAAGGTCTTAAACTAACATGGGTAAGACGGTTATTTCAGTCAGATGCAAAATGGGTTAAACTATTTAAATCTGCCGAGAACACTGATTTAACACTTTTAGCTTATATAGGACCGAAAGAACACTCCGATAATAAATTCTGGAATGAAGTATATGATGCGTGGAATTGTTTGAAAAAAACACAAAAACCAAAATATCCTTGTGATATTCTTTTTTCATCTTTATGGAGAAATAAAGATATAAAAATTGACAATAGCAGTGTGTTCTATAAAGATTGGGCAAAAAGGGGGGTCTTGACAATCAATGATATTGTAGATACGGAAGGGAATATTATGTCATTTCAAGAATGTAAAACAACTTTTAATTTTCAACCCATATTCACACTTTACTATGGATTGGTAAAATCAGTAAAAATATTTGTTAATACTCTTGATATTGAACTTAAAGCTAAGGAAAATCAACCATGTTTACCATTTAATATTGGAATTTTCTTTAAATCTAAAAAGGGTTCAAAAGATATGTATGATATCCTGAACACAAAGGAGGTAAGCAATTTGGCAGAACAAAAATGGGATCAAGTAATGGACCACAACATGTTAAACTGGAAAAAAGTGCATCTGTACTGTACTAAATATACAAAAAATACTAAACTCAACTGGTTGCAGTATAGAATAGTACATCATATATTAGCCACAAACACTTTCTAATTCAAGATAAAATTAAAACTCTCTGATGTTTGTACTTTCTGCAATGAGGAGACAGAAACCATTCAACATTTATTTTGGGGCTGTCATAAGATATCAGAACTGTGGGTTGACTTGAATCGTTGGATTTTTGAGATGACAAATATAGAAATTCCTTTAAATATGGAAATAGTTTTGTTTGGTACATTATCTGGGAATGGTTTGAATTTTGTCAAAAATAAGATACTTCTACTTTCAAAATTCTATATTTATAAAGTAAAGTTAAGTGATGGAAGGGTAAATTTAAATGCCCTGAAAAATTTTTTAAAAGAAAACTTTAGAGAAATATGTTTCTTTCGGACACTTTAATCCTGATGAATATGTTAAGTACTGGAACCCCTGGAGCCAAATTCTAGATCCATTACGTTTAGAATATTTAACTTTAACTGCCTGTCTATATTGAATTTATTAATTAATATAATTCCTGCTGTATGGTGTTTTAAAAATATGTCTTTCTTATCATATCCTATTTCTTGTATTTGTGATTGTCTTGTTTGTACATGTATTATGTCATTGTATTGTTTATTTATGTTTTTGTAAATATGAAGTTATTCATTAAAAAAAAAATCAACTGTAATTGACTCAAAAGAACTAATTCGGTTTCTTCGTTCTCGTTTTCAGTAGAAAATATCTCGTTAATAAGAAACATTTTGACGATATAAAGAGACATTTTTTCGTTATAACGAGATAGTTTTTCGTTATGACAAGATACATTTTGATTTTATCTAGTACTTATCTCGTTATAACGACAAAGTATGTAGTTATAAAAATAGGTTTCTCATTTTAACAAAACGTGCCTTAATTTGTTATGACAAAAGAGTTTCTAGATAGCATGAGACATGTTGTAATAACGAAACCTATCTTATAATAACGAGCAATTTTCTCGATATGACGAGATGCACAGCGACAAAGTATCTCGTTATAACTCGAAAACTGAATTGTTTCTTATCATGACAGCACAGCACTTCGTTAGCAGGCACGGATTTAAGGGTGGTGCGAGGGACGAGCACCCTCAACCAAACCGAAGTTTTTTTCGGGTAAAATCTGCGTTTAAGCAATTGTTCTTTTAAAACTTTCGCGTCTACCTACGCTCTTCGATTTTTCTCTTCAAATTCTAGATCCGCTACTGGTTATCTTAGAGGTCCCGAACCAGGTACATAAGTAAATAACTTTCCAGAATATTGTAATGTAACATAAATATTCAGTATCTGAGATTCTCACAGTCACTGGAGTCGAAGTGCGACGCGAGAATGTCACTGTTTACGTGATTGGCATTTAATTCGTTTCGATGCGACTCGATTAAGTGCATTATTTTCGTTAATGTGTACCTTATTGCAGTCAATTTGTTATTGACTTCAATAAAGCACTTGGAGTCGCATCTATACAAATTAAATGCCATTGACATAAATAAGGAAATTCTCGCGTCGCACTTCGACCCCAAAACAAGTATATATCTCATATGAATAATAGTCCCAAGGTATGTAAGGATCATTCCGTCCGTCTATCTGACCGTCTGTCAGTCACAGTCAAAACAAAAGGTAAGAAAAATGTGACGAAGTGGAATATCAAATTGAATTTATTATTTTTCCATAGCCTACCAAGGAATTTTAAGTTGATTTTTTACGTTGCTAGGGTTTTAGCCTAATAATTAATCCCTAGTTGCATAAACTGACGTCTTAAGGTCTGGAAAAAATAGTATGACGACATAGTATCTGTCTACATGACGACGTATGGTCAGTGGTGTCCTGAAGTCGTCAGGTCTACCCTAGTTTCTGTATTCGTCTAATTAATCATACAGGATAAATCCCGAGGACCACAAATGATGTTTCATAGGGAACCTAGATGATTTTTCCGTTGCATACAACACAAAGATGTAGGACCTAACGTCGTCAACAAATAAATATTTAGTGTTCAAGTTGGAAAATGACGACTTAATATCGATTTACGTTACTTATTGACAGATCATTATGGAATAATTAGAATTATTTTTACCAAGTATGAAATTGAGTATAAAATTTAAGTTATTGCTGCTAACTATAAGTGGTAGGTTAGTAGAATGTGTTCGTCATGGGTATTGCGTGACACTCTTTGGTCTGGAAAATTTTGGCCTTGATATTAATTTCATGGTCAAGTGACCAGTTTATTTTTGGGGTTTATTTTTTTTTCAAAAATATATACATAGGGTCTGAAAAAACATTTAATATATTCAACGCTTTAAGTACATTGTAGATGACTATCTTCTTCATTTTTCATTGTTCATTAACCATTTTAAGTTTTATGAATAGACGAGTTTGTCTTATATTTAGATAGTAGTCCTATGTTTATGCCTCTAGTCCAATCAAATAATAAGACAACAAACGATCAGCAGCGATAGAAAAACAAAAAATACTTGAGGTGTTTACACTTCAGAATGATCATTATGGGTGGTGATGGTACAATATCAGAAATACTGAATATTTTAATGAGGAAAACACAGGAAGATGCCGGTGTAGATATCGACGATCCAAATGCATGTTTAAAAGCACTAGAGTTTCCAATTAGTATTATTCCTACAGGTAAACTATCACTAATACTTTAACTGGCAGTCTTTGGGTAATAACACAATAAAAAATTGTTTTGATTTTTTCTATTTTATAGAAACAAGTGTGGACCCAAATTGATGTCTCGCCTGTCCCTACTTGATCTCAAAAATGATGTGAAAACTTAAACTGACTTAATTGGAAAACTGAACATCACAAAAACTTAACATGAAAGTTTTACCCATCGCTGCTGACGTCATACGTTGTATGGATATGTCTCGCTTTCCAGGCCTTTCGTCACGGGCAAGACAAAAAACAGCAATTTACCCCATGTTCTTTTTTTTTTAGCAACAACACTTATGTTTTTTGGTATTCTGACTAATCAAACACAATTTTGAAATTGCATGATTCTTCAGGCCAAGTTTTGTTACAATTGGCTCAGCAGTTTCAGAGGAGATGACTTTTGAAATAGTTGACAGACTACAGACGCAAAGTGATGGCAAAAGCTGTCATGGAGTGTTAGGCTGGCTAGGTGAGCAAAAAACTTGGGTTTTGTTGTTGGATTGAGATTGCTTGGTCTAAGCCTAGACTCCCAAGGCTATGTTGACTTCACTGAGTATCTTACAAATGAAATGCCAAAATCTGTATAATAATGCACTGTAGTTGGGTTCCTGCCATAGACTGTATAAATAGTCAGTTCCAATGTTATTTATATAGATATACAATTTTTTGTATAGTATGGCAGTTTATATAAACACTGCCAATCTGCCATCAACAAAAAACTTCATCATTTTACATTAATATAAATTGATAACATGATTTTTTATTATTATTTTTTTTTTGCTAACATTTAGACTTTTTGTGTCGGTTTGGCCTTGTGAGTTTCGTCCCCTTTTTGAAAACTGAAAATGCTCATATGCAATGGGACTCATCAGTAGGCAGTGCATATGAATTGTTTTCATGAATTTGAAAGATTAAGTGGTCTGAAAAGTAGTTGGGAATGTGAACATGGTGAATGGAATTATAAATGGTAACTGGGAATTATAAATACATAAAAGTAAAACGATATGAGGTAATATTTGATAAATTGTTAACAACAGATGTACTTGGGTATATCAGTTTGCTTAATACTGTAATCAAAGTTATTTTTGCAAATACTTTATTTCACGTTTTGTGCCTGATGGTCATCTTCGCAACGATTTATTTTTGTTATTTCTTCTTGCCCTTAAAATACATTGCTTGCAAAAATTAGTTGGTTTACCTAGAGAAATATATCCACGAGAGATTCTCCCAGAATGTGATGTTTTGCTGGCGTTTGGTACCCTAATTTTGCAATCAGAAAAATTATTGTGTGAAATTATCTCCCTTCATACTACTAATGAATCAGCAGTTGAAACTATCCCTGAAGATGAAAATTGGCAATTTGGTATTGTAAACCATAGACAAACTTTAAACTGAGTCACTCGTGCATGAAATTTAGGTCAAGATGACATAACTTTTATCATTGACCTTGTGACCATCTAAGGTCCATTAGCTTAATAAAATATTATACCTAGTTCTAGTATCTTAGATCTGTATGCAGACTTAATCCAGAGTCACTCATGCCTGAAAGTAAGATCAAAGTGAACTTAATTTCATCAGGAATTTTGTGACTATCAGATACACATTCACTGTCAAATGATTATTCCACTACCTGCTCTGGTATATCAGATCTGGACCTAGACAACAACTGTAACCTGTATCACTCATACATGAAATAAAGTTCAGTGACCCAAATTTTATCAAGAACCTCATGACTATGTAGAATCACAGATATCAGTGGAGGATCCAAGGGGCAAGGGGCATGCCCCTTAGGTTGGAAAATATTTAAAATTCCTAGGGGTTTAAAAAAAATGGGTTTTGGGCCCCTCTTAAGAAAAAACTGATGGGTGTTCCATGGAACACTTGTGTCGCCTGCACTACAAAAAGAGCCATTTTTGGCCCAGTGAACCTCTATAATCTGTTAAATTAAAATTTTAAGTTCAAGGAGCATGTTTAGATTAGGAGAAAAACAAATCCTACAAATTTGTTTAGAATATGAATTCTATTTTTGAAGGACTTATTCAGGTTAACAAAGCAAATTAACAAATGCGCTTTTTTGGCTCAGTAAACCTCTAAAATCTGCAAAATTAAAATTTTAAGTATCAGGTGCGCAAATATATCAGGTGAACAAAATATAACGAAAGTTTGGTGCACAAATATATCAGGAGAACAACATATAATGAAAGTTTGGTTGGAATAGGACTTACAGCTTTGAACGAGTTCAATATTAACAAACTGAATTAATAAATGAGCTATTTTGGCTCTGTGGACCTCTAAAATCTATAAAATCATACTTTTACGTATCTGATGCAACAACAAAATCAGATGAACAACATATCCTGCAAGTTTGGTTGAAAACTGACTTGCAGTTATGATGGAGTTGTGGATTAACAAACCAAATTATCAAATGAGCTGTTTGGGCTCTGTTAACCTCTAAAATCTGTTAAACCAAATTTCTAAGTATCAGGTGCACAACTACACCAGGTTAACGACCTTTGCTGAAAGTTTGGTTGGAATCGGACCAGCAGTTTTGAAGGAGTTGGGGATACAAAAACCAAATTAACAAATGAGCTATTTTTGGCTCCATGAACCTCTAAAATCTGTAAAAACAAAATTCTAAGTATCAGATACACAACTACACCCCTTGAATGGCATATCCAAAAAGTTTGGTTGGAATATGACCAACAGTTTTGAAGAAGTTGCAGATACAAAATCCAAATCAACAAATGAGTTATTTTGGCTCCGTGAACTTCTAAATTCTGTAAAAACAAAATTCTAAGTATAAGATACACAACTACACCCCTTGAATGGCATATCCTGAAAGTTTGGTTGGAATCTGACCAGCAGTTTTGAAGGAGTTGCGGATATAAAAACAAAATTCACAAATGAGCTATTTTGGCTCCGTGAACCTCTAAATTCTGTAAAAACAAAATTCTAAGTATCAGATGCACAACTACACCAGGTGAATGACATATCCTGAAAGTTTTGTTGGAATCGGACCAGCAGTTTTGAAGGAGTTGCGGATACAAAAAGCGACAGACGACGCAGGACGACGACGTAAGACGAAGGAAAGTGATTCTTATGTCTTCTCTGCTTACAGCAGGCGACACAATAATTAAGGAAGTGACCATCAAAGACTCAATGATAAAATATTATTTTATTCCTCTATTTTTTTTTCATGGGAGTTCAGACTATGAGTGCCTAAGTTAGTTCTTAATGTTGTCTTTGTATTTACATGCTTTGTAGCTGTTTCGCGTCCTTGTAAATTTTATGTCTTTTGTTTTTCTCTGCTGCCATTTTTGCAATATCTTTGGACTTCGATTTTCGTGGTCATCGCCTCCCTTGTGCCTCTGATATTCTACTGCCATTGTTCCTCTAGTATCTCAGATCTTGAAAAACTTAAAAGTGGGTAATTCATGTATGAAATATAGGTCAAGGTAACCCAATTTTTATGCCAACTTCAAGAACTTTAAAGTTCTAAGCATCTGTAGACAAAGCTCATTCATCTATGACTTGCACTTCAAATTTACTTTAAAAACAGACAGATATAGGCAGGGGATAAAAATGTAATCTTTTCTATAAGCGCTCCAGTCAAGCAGACGTAGAAAATTTGTTTTCCACTTACAAAATTCAGATCTTAGTTAGCCAAGGGTTGCGATCTGCTCCTCTTAGAGAGGAGTGTATTGAAACTCTTGGCTATCGAGGATGTGAATACCTAGAAGTGAAATTGAACAATATTTTTTCGACATCAGCTTGACTTAATGAGACCTTGCTTGAGAGCTCACATTAGGAAAACATATGTGGGGAAAATCCAGAAGAGCTAATATGCATGTACTAATTTCACCCAATGGTGTCTCACTTAGGGAGACATGTGATTTACTGCAAGGCTACATTGGATACACAATAATGTAAGGATAACAAAATACAGAAGTTACTGTTAATTTAGATTCTGCATATGCGCATTTCGACAACTTATGTCTCTTCAGTGCAGATAAAATGAAAACATTTGGAAATCCGAAAAAATGTGTAAAATCTGATAGAGAACAAATTACCAATAAAGTCTAAATAGCAATGCCAAAATCAGCTAAGGACAGAGCTATGCGAGAGGGAGATACCCCTTAGGTTTTAGCAAAATTTCCCAAAATTTAGATATTGTAAGTTTATGAATAAAATCAGTTTTCGGGCCAGAACCTGGGTTGGTGAATACCCTCTGGGACTCCTCCGGGACTAACGGTCCACCAGCAGTAGCATCGTCCCAGTGGTAATAAACAACAAAATACCGAAGTTACTGATAATTTAGATTCTGCATATGCGCATTTTGACAACTTATGTCTCTTCAGTGCAGATAAAATCAAAATATTTGGAAATCCGTACACCAAAAAAAGGTTAATTAAAAACCAAATTAATGTTAACTTAGTTGTAAGTCTTCCAAGGAAGACATGTGTCTCCTGTGAAATAACAAATAAAAATATTCAAAAATCTGTCAAGCAGGAAGTGGGCATGCAAGAGATCCCAAACCCTCTTACACATTATAGGTGCCCATATACTGATACTCCATGCCAAATTGCAGAAGGCAGTGATATGTGGTTTCATAGAAAAATGTGACAGAAATTTTCAAGACTCGAAAAATATTCATTTTTCAGTCAAACAGGGAGTGGGCATGTCAGAGATTCAAAACTCTATTACACGGTATAGATCCCCAAAAAAACGTGACAGAAATTTTCGAGTCGCAAAAATATTCTAAGTTCCGTCAAATAGGAAGTGGGCTTGCGAGAGATCCAAACCCAAAACTCTCTTACACGGTGTAGATCCCCATACTGATACTCCATGCCAAAATTCAGAAGGCTCCCATACATGGCTCCCGAGAAAAATGTGACAGAAATTTTTGTGACGTTGACGCAAGACGACGGATAGTGATCCCTATATGTCACCACTGCGTGAACACAGGCGACACAATAATTATCAGTGGAAACAATGTACCAAAATTAATTGATAAAACACTGAAAGTTTACAAAATTGATGATATTAAAGGTACATAAAGACATATTAACATGTTGGTTCCCCATTTCATTTCACATAAAATTCACACAGTCTGGTTACACTTACAGAGAGTGGTACCCTGACAAATCACTGTGATATACATGTCCCACTATGAGAGTGGATCTATATATCTTTTTTCCTATTTGAGATCATTTCCTACTCTCTTTTGTATTAAGAGTGGTGTATTATACCACTTAAAATGCAGAAAAAATAATTGAGATATCTCTTAAAGATATAAAAGTTATTCAGTATCACTCTCAGAGTGGGACATGTCTATCACAGTGATTTGTCACGGTACCACTCTTTCTGTACTGTACTTCGATTTCTACATCACATAAAAATCTGATGTACAGTACAGCCAGAGACTTACCATGATAAATCACCACTAGCTGCTTAGTGAAATGTGTATGTTTTATTTGCAGTTTGATCTATCAACATGTTTCCTTTTGTATTTAAAGTGATGCAATCTACTCTAAACATGCAATAGAAAAAATGTTGATAGATCAATCATGAAAAAAGATAGACATTTAAAATTTTAGAGTGATATGTCTATCACAGTGATTTATCATGGTAAGTCTCTGGCTGTACTGTAATTATTCAAAATTTGATTTTTCCACAACATTTTAAGGTTATTTGGAGACATACATTATATATGCCTCCAAAGTGTATTTAAAAAAAATGAGTTTTGGGTCCCTCATAAGGAAAAATTAATGGTTCCCCTCCACCCTGTGCCATAAGCAGAAAGTCTAGATCCGCCACTACATGTCGACCCTTAACAATAACCCATTAAAACCAATTTTTTTCCATGTGTGGAGAATTTGTCTCATTTGCAATTACTCCATATCCCTTCGTTGTTAATTCTGAAAAAGCCAGGTGTTAATGCATCTCATTAGAGCCACACTCATTATTAGTCTGACACTAATTAGTCCGACACATATTGGTCTGACACTTACATGTACATGTAGTAGTTTGGCCTTTGTTATTCCAACAAAATTCAGTCACACAAAACTATCTCTACCATGTGCACTCGTGCAACAAAATAATACATATTACATCAATACATGAGGAGAGCAGCATGCCCATTCACGTACTGCAGTACGTAATTCACGTACATTATAAAATTTGCACGTACATTTCAAAAATTAAAACGTGCAAGCACGTACATTTGAAAAAAAATGATTATTTAACATTGTGGTTTTCAGATCCAAATGTATTGTTCACATAAAAAGTGAAAGGAAAATAGTCGTGCAACTTGATAGGTTCCTTGCGAAAATGTTTTAAGTAGCGAACTTAAAATACTGGTATACATATGTACCCTCAGAAAACGCCTTGTACCCCCAACTGCAAAAAGCAGTGGGCATGCTGGGAGAGGAGTGCAGTTTTAGCAATTTAAATGCTTATTCTGAAAAAATGTCTGACATGTGATTTAAGATGCATGTATATGTTGCATATACATGTATGTTTTGTAGTATAGTCATTGATAGCAACTCAACTACATGTAGCTATAGTTCTGTGTTGGTGGCCAAGTTTTTTGTCAAGTCTGAATGAAATTGGCAGTTTTTGTGGAGCACCTCCCCCGAACATCATTCCTGTAAATAATGGCTGAATTTTCTTGAGCATTTTTAGAGATGATGATAAAAATATGATGTTAAACTATGTTCTGCAATGGTGATCATATGTTTTTGGATTATGAGCCATTTTTGCACGGGACATTCCACACAATACTTCTGTATAAAGATTGGTTAAATTTGGTCCAATAATTTCAGAGGAGATAATAAAAATGTGGTAATGAAAGACACAGGCCAAGTGATATCTTTAGGTAATGGTCAGTATGAGCTAAAACTTAGGCAAACAACGATTACAAAGGTTGCCTAGTTATTGCATGTTGTCGCTGCAACCAAATTTTGCCTGGATGCTGATATACTATAGAAATTGCATCCATATGCATGGTTACCTTCGCCAACAGTGTACAGTTATGAGCTATGAACTCATTAAGTCATTCATGAGTAAACTGTAGGTTTAAGTGACCTAATTTTGTGTGAATGCATGCTGAGCTACCATCACAAATGCATGCACATGCACATGCAAGATGATCCAACCATGTACAGTACCCGAGATCTGATACCTGATATGAACTTGAATGTAAGTCAGTCAAGTGGAACATGTAGGTCAAAGTGACCTATTTTTGCCAGGATGCTGGCCTACCATCAGTGATGCATGCATGCCCAAATTAAGATGATTGTACCATGTACAGTGACCCAAGATCTGAACTCAGACGTAAACTTGAATTAAGTCAGTCATGCAGAAAATGTTGGCCAAAGTGACCTGATTTTGCCTGGATGCTGACCTACCATCAGAGATGCATGCATGTGGAAGTTTAGATGGTCCTACCATGTACAGTGACCAAGATCTGAACTCAAGACTTAACCTTGAATAAAAGACAGTCAAGCGGAAAATGTAGATCAAAGTGACCCAATTTTGCCTGGATGCTAACCTACCATCAGAGATGCATGCATGTGCAAGGTTAAATGATCCTACCATGTACAGTGACAGAGATTTGAACTCGGGACGTAAGGCACGGACCATTTGATTTTCAGGGGGGCCTGGTATTTTTACCCGAGCCGGGAATTTTTTTCGCCCGCTACACGGGCCGAATTATTTTTTTCCCATATACACTATGCTAGGAAATTTTGTTGAGCCAGGCTTTTTCTTTCTAATGGACAGGATCTGGGCCAGATTATTTTTTTCAACCAAGATGCTGGTCAGAAAATTTTTTTTGGCAAAAATTGGGGCCAGAAA
>MJUU01056259.1:84614-256656 GCA_002080025.1 Modiolus philippinarum
TTGAGTTTGGTTCCGGTCCATTGATTTTGGACGGAGTTATGGGCCTTGGACTTAGAAAATTTTGGTAAAATATAGGTTTTCTGGACCATTTCAGATATTAAGCTGATATTTGCATTGTTAATCAACTACTATGGGTTACAGATCAAGTTTGAGTATGGGTTGGGTCCATTGATTTTTGACGAAGTCATAGGCCTTGGGCTCGGAAAACTTTTCTTCTTTAACTTTTTTTTGCTGGTATACTGAATTATTCCACCGGTAGGGGACTTCTGTATTGCCTTGTTTGTTCTTTGTCAGCTTTAACACATATTTCATATTAGCTATTCTAGAGACTAAAATAATTTTGAAAAATCGGGTATCTTAAAATTTCTGCATATGTAATAAATTACTATTTAGTGAAAATGGGGTAATTAAATTCTTTTACATATGATAATCCAGTTACCAAGAAGGGAGTCTTTTAATCAAAGAATGATTTTGAAAAAACAGCGTGCAAGACAAAAATCACCAGAAGAACACCACAATAATCAGCTTACTAAGAAAGGGCCAAAATCAATATCAATTACCCCAGATTCATCTTATTTTTTTAGTTTTCTAGAGTTAGAGACGCATAGCTTCTTGTTGCACTTTAGAGCTATTAAGCCAACCTTGTTCTTACCATGAGGTGGTAACTTATAAGCTTTGTATTTTTGGTTGGAAATTGTATTGATTGTTTGCTATGACTTGGATCCTCCTTTGAGACATTTTACATACTCCTCGAAATTTCATACTAATACAAATAAATAAAAATTATATAATAGTAACCATTCTATAAGTAAATACTGTTCATTATATTTTAACAGTAACAGTGAATAAAAGAATAACGAATATTTTAAGTATGTCATACGCAATGCAGTTGGAGGTAGATAAGACAGAGCAAAAGTATGAAGACATGTTCGACACGCTTACTTATACTCCATGTGGAAAACTTAGATTTCTTAAACATCTGGCGACTCTTCGATACTTAACCAAAGAGAAGGTTAGAAAAATCAATGAAATGATAACATAAATGGGTTAAAAAAAGTACTTGAAAGAAACAGATATGCAAAAGCAAGGTGTTTTCTACTTTTCCTAATCTTATCTTGTTTGAATGTAGAAAACAAGGCCATTTGGACTATTCGTAATGGGAAGTTGATCCTGTGCTACAACAACGGCAGTAGAATACTGAAGGAACAAAGCACAAGATTGTGAGAGTTTTTCGAGAGAGATTTATAAATAAATGGATATCTGCTGCAGATGTGAAATGTTGTAAACGACATTTACTTTGTTTTTCCAATCTTCCACTCAGATTTTGATACCCGTTATTTATATTTCTCTGTGCAGTCCAATCCAGTGTAATTCAAAACAAAGAATATGAACTTTCGTTCAGAAAAGATAAAAATGTCTATTGTATTGTTTACCTCTCTTAACAAGTCTTTCAAAAGTTACTTATGAAACCAAATATTGATTTTTTTTTAACTGCATTCGAAATGAGAATAAATAAAAGTTTTTAATTGAGAGTTTCTTTAGAAATCGCAGTACAATTTTTGCATCCTTTGCTGCAAAATGTAGATTTTTTAAATGAAATTTGACTGTTTACTTAATTATCTTGCAATGCATATTGTATGCCAGTCCCGGAAAAATACTTATTGTTGTTACTACTCCCCTTTGGGTCGTTGTCTCTTTGACACATTCCCCGTTTCCCTTCTTTTTTCTATTATATGCCTTTGTTTTTGCTTGCAGTTGGACTCTGTCAAAGACTTTGTAGAGCTTAATCAAGTGACAGCCTACCGGGTGCGAGTAACTGAGGATGATCCAACAACGAGTGAATTGAATTTGAATTTGAGTATTGACGGTGAAATGCATAAAATTAAAACACCGGATATTTATTTGAAGTATGTACGTCTTTAGAAATATTGAATGTTACCAATTTGAGAAGGTTAATAGACATTGTCATATAAGTCTTAATGTATTACAAGGAAACATCAAAATTAATTTAAAAAAAAGGTCTGAATATTCTGCACAAGACAAATTCATATGCTTTAGTAAATAAATTTTCCATGTTATCCGCCACTTTATGATGACCTTACAACAAAGGAATATACATGTACAGTTGCATCATATAAAGTAGTTAAAAGTTATACAACGAGTCATACAAATTGCGAATAAATTTCTTGATGCTTATTCAGAGTTTATACTCAATTTATTTGACTTGGTCATTCATGTCAAGTGTTTTGACGTCATAATGCCAGGTTTTTAAATCTTTTATTTTGAAATATACCCCCTTCCTTGTCGTTTTCCAAAGTAAACGAAACATCATTCGAGTGTTATTTTTTTTCACTTCAAAGCCGATTAAATCGTACAGGTCTATTCTCAATGTCTATTCAATGCTCTGAATGTTTTTGCTTTATCCATTAGAGACAGTTGAAAACTGCACTGTTTGTTATACTTGTGTCGAATTATAAGGGTTATCGATAAAATTGAAATATGTCATTATTCTCTCAATATTTTAAAGAATTTTATACATTGTACCTCAGTATATAATTTAAATATGAAATTAAAAACAGGTGAAATTACATAAAAATGTACCATTGCGAAATAAAAATCAAGTTGCTGTTTGTTTTTCAAAAATAGTGCACAGGAAAATAGTTCGCTTAACTGAACAGAAGACCTTTCATATACCAGATTCCTCTTGATGCATTTGTGGTGAAGTCCTGAAGAGATAACATATATTGCTCATCGAGAATACTAATACGGCAGTTCTCGTTTTCCCTTATAAAAAGACTGTTACCTGCTGTTTTATTTGATACAAAGAAATCTAAACATCTATAAGATATACTGGAGCCAATATTTTGGCGGATACTTAATTTCACGTGTTGTCCCTCCAGGTAATTCGCAGTGACTAATTTCCGCGATCTTCAATTTCCTGTTAATGCATTTGACAGCGATTGTAAAGTACCTTTGCCAATTAATTTGTTGTTTGCGGATGGTCCCGCAACCATGGGTTAAAACACATGGATGTAGCATTGCTGGACATTTAGCGATGAATTCCGCTCATACCGGTGCTAGGGAACTTACTATGGGGTATGAACAAAGCTCATTGTTGAATGCCTTATGACGACTTCAAGATAAGAACAAAAATACGAGCGATGTACTATTGCTTTGTTTTACCATATATTTGTAGAGACTTTGTCTCATGTGCATTTGCTCCTTATCCCATTGCTTATTTGAATGAGGATTAAAAATATTTGCGACTACCAATTTTCTCGATATTTTCACGCTCGCGAAAAAAGTCTTTAAAACTATAAACCCATGACGTCACAGACTCTTTTGATGTTCGATTTCGGTACTATAAAAGAATTAGTTTTTAGCTATTCGAACAATGGGAACTTTTGGTTTCCCTCCACATCAAATCTTTTCCTCCGCTGCGCGTCGAGGAATATCTGTGTTGTTCTCAAAGCCGGCCACAAAGTATATACTACCATTCCCAGTGATGATAGTAATTCTGATACTAAGTACACGATTATACTTTTTAACTTTCAGACTGTTTCCAAGATGTTTCACTATTTATACGACTTATAATGGGCCCAGAAAATGGTGGTGATCATGAAGTAAGCTCAGAAGGTCTTTATTTCTGTCAGCAACTGATGTTCATATGTACTTGCCAAACAGCAATGACTAGAAGACTGCAAATGTTATTCGAAATGTTACTGTAATAAAAATAGCAATAAAAATAGCTGTATTATCCCAATTTACAATATCCACCTTCCCAAACTGATGTCGATGTTATTGTGTATACACGTGAGAAACCAAGACAAGAAGAAATGAGTGGTTTATCTATCAAAAGCTGGAGCTTGTGTCGTAAAACACAAAAAGTAGTGAATATTGTTGTCACTTAATAAAATTAATCATAGCATGTTTTTTTTATATTATTTGGCCTGTTTTATTGTTACTATATTTGTATACTTGCTATACATTGTACTGTCTTGAATATGCAAAGAGGTCAAAATACATTTTATTTGAGGAATAATAGAAACCATCGTATCTTAATCTGAAAATTTTAAACAAGACCACAAAAACATAAGAGGTTTACTCCTTTATTTAAATTATATATTGGCATTTTGTTAAAAATTCATTCATTAACATCATATAAACTTAACATATTGAAAAAAATGAAGGAGCAATATCCCAGACATAAGTACATAGCATAACCATTGCAGTGCAGATTCACAATACTAAAATACCGAAGTTAGTCTAGAAACATACCGACAATATACCGACAAACTTATACCCATGCAACAGGAAACAAAGGAACAGTATGAAATTAGCAAATTCAAAAACTTATCAATATGAAACTTACTACAATGAGGTGAATCATACTCATATTCATATACGCCTTGATCAGTTGTTACAACTCAAAATATAAAGCAATATAATCATTTTAGCTGTTTAAAGAAATTACTATATAAATCTAAAAAATAACTAAATACCGAAGTCACTGTAAATTTTGTTTAAAAATTAAAGTCACTGTAAATTTTGTTTAAAAAAAATTGTATAAAAAAGGATTAATAATATGTAAATTTCATCTTAAAACAAATTTTTTGAATATGGGTCCAAAGTCTTTCTAAAGATCATGAAGTAAAAAGTCCCTTACATGATGAGCTTAGAATATCTAAAAACGAAAACTAAAATCTTTGGCATTTTCTGTACTCTTTTCATTTCTTCGTTTTTCTTTTTCCATGTTTCTTAACTCTGATTTTTTTAATCAACATGTCTTTTGTTCTTTTGTTATTCTACTGTAGTTGTGTCAGCAATATAATATTTAAATGTAAGATTGTTCAGGCTCCGAACTGTCATGACTAATTTAGTTATCAAACGACTGTGTGTCATTAAGACCCCTACGTGATAAAGTACCAATTCCAGATAATGATGTCTTGTAAAGAAATTGCAACTACAAACCAGAAGAATGATGATAAAGTAATATGAAGTCGTCAAGCATAATAGAGGATTTTTTTTTTAAATTGTAATGGAACATTTTTGGTCTTTTTAATTGCGACAAAAAATTTACTCACGTTTGCGTTGGTGTATACATATCAGGAATGTGTGTTTAGAGGCAGAGTTGTGAAATCTTAACGGACTCTTTAAAAAAAGAAATGTCAATGATTTTGAAAAAAAGACAAATTTCAGACCCGTTGTCAAAAATTAAATAGATTGAAGCCCACAAAAACGTAATTGAGGAAAAAAAATACCGGACCATTTTATCAGATTCTTGTATGTAAATCTTTCTAGTCATAAAAATGATCGATCTACATTCTTCGATTTTTAAAAACAATAGTACTTGACAAGCAATATGATGACAAATGTTGGTACTCTCAGTTCGAAGCGGTGATCTCGATATCATCACTCTAAACACGAGTTTTCTTTCTTTACAAAATGTTATGTGTTGTGAGATTTGTGCCTGTGCGACAGGAGTCTGAATTCATATTCCATCAATATTTCCTAATAAAAAAATCATACAATTATATAACAAGATGAAAAAAACAGGATAAGAAGTTCCGGAAAAAATTACGGGTTCTTGCATAATAAAACATTGACTTAGATCTTGGGATCTGCTATAAGGGTGGAGAGTTTTGTCTTTTCTTCAATTGATTGCACCGAAGCGAGATTAAATTGTTGTTGTATTTCTTACATCAGTGAAGAAATTCCGTTCTTTCATTTTGACTGATTATAAGTACCTTTTTCTTCAGAAATAAATAATATACACACATGAACAACCTTTGATATGACTTTGAATGTGAACTAGAGCTAAAAAATAAATGTTTAACATTAAGCTATGAATTCCACTCAAAGCGATGCAAAGGAACGTATTGAACTTACTATGGGGTATGAACAAATCTCATTGTTGAAGGCCTCATGGTGACTTAAAGATGAAGAACAATATTAAAATGTTGTTCAGATTATTGGAGACCTTGTTTCATGTGCATTTACTCCATATCCTTTCAATATTTATTTGATTCCAATGAGTGTATACAATTACGAGGAGAGGAACGCGTGGTTTTGCCTCCGGTTTGTTCAAGACGCATTTGCAAAATTACAGCATGTCGTCATTCAAAAATTGAATCTTTTATAAATTTGTTCCTTATGCACTTTTCAGATAAAGTCATATAAATAGCGTAGATGTATTACAGTCAGTATTAGTATTTTTTACGTATAGTTAATCGTGAAGTAATCGTTTATACTTGTATTCATTCGTAAAACACTCACAAATCATTCCTAAAAGTGATCAATTCAGGTTTAGTATATTTGAGATATTTACCTTAGAGTAGATTCGTGCCAGTGTAGGTGAAGGAGACATCAGAATACTTCATAGGAAGATTTCAGTATTGAACTATATACATCAGGTGCTTTTTAAATGTCTGGTTAGTGAACCTTCGATTTACCACTATTGTAGAGTTTGATTCAATTTAGGTTTTTGTAGCAGGTGACCAATATGTGAATAAAAAAAGGACAATTGAACGACAATAACCAGTTGATGACAAAAATTAAACTTGAACTAGTCGCTTAGATGACGAAAACTAGTACCGTTCATAATCATTCAAAAATTGTTTGATAGTACTTTCTTGTGTAGTCTTTCTCTTAGGTTTTCAGATAAATGATAAAACTGTTCCGCTGTCTGATTACAGTTGTAAACAATGCAAAATCTTTAATTATGATTTTCAAAGCGACGGTTTGCAGTTTTTCTACTGATGTTAAAGTGCTAGAAAACAAGATAAAATTTGAAATAGAAGGAAATGAAGGCAAGTAACGATTTCTCTTCAGTCTTTCAAATTATCAAACATATTATATTAATCAAAATAATTTATTCTATGGAGCTTCGTGGGTGCTATATTATGGTGAACGATGCTAATATTGTGAAGGATAAGCTTTGTAGTATATTAAATGTTTTCTCTTCAGTATTGCTATTAATATGTGAAACTGAATGATGCATGTTTAAAGAATGATTGTGTAGGAAAAACTTTTATCAACATCACATAAAGCAATATGTAATATTAAACATTTAAAAATGGCTAATTTGGATAAGGCACGAGGAGGAAATTCTGTTGCAAATTTGATTATAAACTACAGTTGCACAGATCCTGAAGCAACACCCCTTGCTGCCTTCGATCTCTACTTGAGTCATGTTGGCTATTCCCATCATCTACAGTAGTACAGGTGTCCCTGATCAAATATTTAATATACTTTTTATACATATATGTTTAAGTTAATGTCATTATTACGTTTAATTATCATGTCTTTTGTTGACCCTTGATATAGGTCAATAAAAGCATCCGTATTCGTATTTGTATTATTTTCTTTGACGCAGTTATTATCAAGCTTTGTCTTTGTCGTATAAAACAACGGTAGTAGGATACCGAAAGAACAAAGGAGTAGTATTTACAAAAGACGAAGTCCAAAGATATGGCAAAAAACAATGAATTAGACAGCTACAAAGCAAACCAAATAATGTTTGTCGCAATGATATCAGTGAACAAAGAGATAAATATATGTTTTTTCAAACTTCGACATTGTTCTTGTCTAAGGCTTAAAAATGGATTTTCATTGGTTTTGTCTTGGGGTTTGAGAATGACCATACAGTTTTTTCACAGGACTGGGATGAGCATTTAATTGTCTTACGAACTGTCAATAGCAATTGCTGTTGTTGTGATGCCGGACACTGCTACAATGGAAATGAAAGATTTGCTCGCCATAAAACCAGTTTAATTAAACCACCTTTTCTTTTGAAATGCCTGTATCACGTTAAGACAATCGCGGTCGGCATTTTCCCAGTGGCATTCCACCTGCTTTGTCTTTTGGACTTTGGATCTTCACAATTCTGTTCGGTAATATTTTTTTTATTACGCCATCGTATATGCCAATATATTTGACAGTGTTTAAATGTCTTTGTTTTGACATTTAGTGAATCGGAATAGTTACTTAATGTTTGTTTTCTTTGCAAGTCTTTTTAATTATAAATTTCTATGTGGGAATAGGTGGTGCTGGTGGTGATTTGGGTTGGACATTTTCATTATAAGCTAGTTGTTCTATATAGTGGTCACATGACATGTTCTATTTTTTCACACAATCTTAATTAAAACAGGGCTATTAACTTTACCTCAATCAAAAGCAGGGTTTCTATTTTACTTAATATTAACTAGCTTGTCAGTTACTAGGTCAATAATTTATATTTTTTGTCGATTTTCTTCGATTTTCTTCAGATTGGATTCCAAAATAAGCTCGAAGGTCAAGCCATCATCAAGATGGGATTCGCTCATGGGGCAAAATTTTTCTATGACAGGTTTATGGTTATATGTTTTTAGTCATGAACAAGTTGAGATATATGTAGATGAACAATACCTCCATCCCTGGAGTCAATAGTAGTGACGATGAATATTTATTTTTATTGTAGAAAGTATAGAGTTTGAAAACATCATATGCGTTAAGAGAATAGACCAGGATGGAAAACATTTCAAACTTCATTTCATAAAAGATCACCGACATCCTACACACAAACTAACTACAGAGGAATATGATATTATTTCGGAATGCTGCGTATTTGAGGACGTTGAGAGAATCATTAAACAAAAAATAGAAGCAAGTTAGTATATCATTATTATCACTCAGTATATTTATATCAAAATTTGCCACCAACATAACTGAACTACTCTGTGATTGAAAGGTAGCGAAAATAGATTATGGAAATTGTTTTTAGAAGTAAGGCCACACCAATTTAATTTCTTGTTCTTCGGACTTTTTGGCATAAAAAATTGGGGCGAGCGAGCGATAAGAAATTTTTTTTATTTTTATTTTAAATATTGATTATTTAGAGGCGAGTACCAAAATACAGGGGCGAGCGAGTACTTTATTATTTTTTTTTTTAATTTATTTTTATTTTTTGGAAAACATATAAAATATTTATTTGATTAAGTTGGTGTTATCTCATATTAACTCTTAAATGGTGCCATTAATCCCAGAAATGCATTTTGTCTTGATTATATTCTCACCAATATATCTGGAATGTTTATTTGTTTTTATTCTCACCAATATATTTGGAATATTTATCATGTTTATTTTCGTTTCAATCTCTCAATTTAATTTTGGTTATAATTAAATAAAATGTTCTGTGCCATTTTGATTATTCATACACAATGTTTTGTAACTCAGAAGAACAATCATGACCTCAAATTATTGCAAATTAAAATATAGCAAGATCAACTCAAGCAAGAAGTTGCTTCTTTATTTATATTAGTTAGACTGCATTCTCACATGATCATTACCATAGTACTTATTGAAAAATGAAAATACTTTAGCCCTAGTCAATTTCAGTACTCATTTTGACAAACTATACATTCTTTTGTATCCTTTAGCCCAGATAAAATGAAAACATTTGGAAGAGATAAAATGAAAACATTTGGAAGACAGACAAAAAATATATACTGTTTAGAGGCCTAGCAAGTAACAGAATCAGAAATTTATAAAGTGCACAAAAAAATAAGCTTATTTAAAGGTGACACCAAAAACTAAGTGTATAGTCACTGCACGAGGGTATGGATATTCCAATATTATGAGTTATGTCGTTTTGCCAGCACCTTAGTACTGGCCAGCTTACTAGAATATAGATAACTTCAAAGACTACAGTCTACCATGTAGAGACATTAATCAAGTTTGTAATACATTCTTTAATTGCTGCAAGGATTGGTACAAAGCTCAACTTGAAATCTTGGTCATACTGACATAATCTGGAGAAATTTTTATATCAAATATAGACAACAAGCACAGTGAGGATTACAGTGCAAACACTACCTACATGTAACTCGCATATACATGTATGCAGAACAAGTCAGATAATGAAAGTACATGTACCTAGCCCTGTTTAATAGCACAAAATGCACCAACTTACATGTGTAACTCAACCTCTCTACACTCATAATTTGCCTATAACTAAGAAAACTTGAACATTATCTTGAGTCTCGTGTGAATATAGAAATAATTGTCATCACATATAATTATTACAATGTAAGGGACAGCTCGTGATCATGAGATACCCCAGATAAATCTGCTGGTCATAATCAGATCACCTGTTGTGATCAGTTTATGTGTTGATTACAAAAATAAATTTTCCTGCTTCCTTTCATAAAGTTTGTCTATGAATAGGTCAGATTTATCATGAAAATAGCAATGTGTTTCGTTTTTAATTTTTAATAATTCAGTTCAACAAGGGTGTCATGGCAAAAAGACATAGTGGAAGATGTCATGGCACAAAGACAATGTGGAAGTCGTTAAAATAACATACCTAGTTTTTCAATATTTCAAAGCTGACAGGCAATGATTTGTACAGAAATCGTTGTTATATAAAAAAGACTAAAATGATTTACCGATTACGAACTTACCTCGCTGCACGATTGAAAAAAAAGTTGTGCTTTCGGGGTCAAAAATCGATGAAGCATGTTTACTACTTAAAACATAATACATTTTGAATATATCGGCATTTATCATGAAATATATTACAAAATATATCAATTAAAGGCAAGTTAACTTGTCAAATTTGTCAGCAAACGTAAACCATGTGAACAGATTTTTCTCAAACAGGAAGCGAGAAACTAATTTTAAAATTCAGTCCGGACCGGAAAGGGGCGGAATGCGGGAAAAAATTTATTTTTATTTTTATTTCACTTTTGAAAAAAATACGTGCGGGCGGGTCCGACGAACAAGAAATTAAATTGGTGTGGCCTAAGACTAGTAAACTTGACTGCCCTTGGTTGATGGTGCTCACACAGATGATATGTTCAATCGGTATGTGGTAATGCATCCATATAGAACACATTTATTATACTGAATGTCTAATGATCAATTGAGGCCCAAAGGACATCAATAAGGTATCTAAATTCAACAACAGAAAATCAAATTAAGCAACATATCATAGTCATTTTCGGATCTACATATGGAAATTTTCATTTTAAGTGCGGCGAGTTTTAATTTTAAACATAAATCCTTATGTTATCAAATGGTAGGCTATTGAATAGTTTGTTCAAGCAATCAATGGAATGAAAAACATTTTTCACCAGGAACAACATCTTTATCACACACTCGGTTTTTCTAACAAATACAGAACCAATATTTTGTCATGGATTAGTAATTACAATTCGAATCAAGTTAAAATTTGAGCATTTTTTTTTACTAAAACAGTATAATACCTTACTACATCAAAAAGATCATGTGAATGGCCTTTACGAATATAGAAGTTTGATAATTTTTGTTTCAGCAAGAAGACCAAAGAAACTTGTGATTTTCATAAATCCGATAGGCGGACAGGGTAGAGGAGAACAGACATGTAAAGATGTAATTCTACCTATTCTGTCCTTAGCTGGTATACAATCAGATGTTATTGGTAAGTGTTTATAGTCAATATTGTAAACTCGACTGGTACATAACAACTCAAGTAGACAAGAAGATAAAAAATTTTTGCCTCATTGATCTAATTTTGATAGAGTAATTTAAGATAGTTTTCTTGATACATTGTTATGTTTGACATCTTATACCAGTGAAAGATTTTATAGATTTATTATTCTTCCGTAAATGTTGGTTCACAGTTTGAGACGACCCATGTGAGATCGATGCACGCGACCTCGTCTCACATGGGTAAACGACTAATCAAAAGTGATCATTTTTGCGATACAATAATCGTAACCATGACAAAACGTCATAAAATACTTGACGTCACAATGTAAGGTACACAAAAATGGCGACGACGTTACTCGCACAGTATAGGCTTCCAGATGTTTGTTGTCGTATTTTACGGAAGAAATAGCTACTTGCATTCGATCAAGATCAAAGATCGGGGTATCTTTCACTCATGTAAGAAATTCTTCGTCTTATTCTCTCGTTTCGCTGTGCTCCACTCGAGAAAAGACGGAATTTCTTTCATTCATGAAAGATACTCCGATCTTTAATCTGCTCTCATGTAAGAAGCTATTATTCTTAGAGCGAAAATTACTTGTGAATGGTATCTGTTAGCAATGAAAGGATATGAAGTAAATGTACATGAGACAAAAGTCTGTACATGGTAAAACAAAGCAATGGAACAACGCTTTTATTGTTGCTCTTCATCTTGGAGTCACCATGCGGCCTTCGACAATAAGCTTTGTCCAAATCTTAAAGTAAGTTCAAGACGGTCCCTATCACCGGTGTGACATGCTAGTCAACTTCAACTTCAACTTCAATTATGGTAATCAGCAAAATCCGCTGTGCAGACATCACGCTGATGAAAAACTATGTACATGCGTGCACCTTGGAGCCTTGTACCATGTACAGTCTTTCCCCCATACTATGATCCCCCGGAAAAATGAGTATATACTCAGATTCCCCCCCCCGGAAAATCTAGTATATATCTATGCCCGATAAGAAAATACTTACGTATTACCGATTTAAAAATTTTAAAAAATATACATAAAGATCTAATGTAAAAAGCCCTAAACGGGTTTTACTTCTCAATTGATAACATACCACCATGTAGGTCACAATATGGGACGACCACATTGAGACACACGTAGGGCAACAGAATGACAGACGACGATGAACAAAGCCAGCCTTTGTTATCCGGGGATATTTTCACGATCATCCTTCTACTTGAAGACCAAGCCGCCGGTTGGGTTCTTTTGGTACGGAAAGGAAGATAAGAGGTTGGTGCTAGGGGGTCTCAGTCATTGGGGGGTTCTGATCCCGGATCACGCTTAACGTTTTGTTAAATTCCCGTATCCCGCTTACCATTTTTGTGTTTTTCTAGGTCACGCTTATTCATTATTTAGAAAATAGAGTATTATGTAAACAGTGATACGTTTTTTTCGGATACAATGTTATTTTGATTGTCTTTTGAATGTACTGCATTTGAAATTAATGACGACATGTCCAGAATAAATGAGTGGGCTAAAACATGGCTAGTTGATTTTAATCCCGCAAAAACTAAAGCTTTGATAATATCAAACATAGAATATCATGTTCCAGAAATAAAATTCAACAATGAAAAGATTGAAATTATTAAGTGTCATAAACACTTAGGAATTACTTTTTCTTCAGATGGATATTGAAATTATGACGAAATCAGGAATGAAACAAATCAATGTACTACGTATGGGATGGATGTTTAGAAAGAGAAATTGACACTCTCGAAAAGGTTCAACTTGAAGGAGCTAGAATTGTTACCGGATTAACAAAATTCGCTAGTAGGGAATCTCTTTATTTCGAAACTGGGTGGGATACATTGGCAGAAAGCCGAAAAAAACAGGAAATTATGCACGTTTTATAAAATGCACAATAAATTATGTCCTCAGTACCTATGGGATCTTTTACCTCCACAAGTATCTCAAACAAATGAATATAATTTACGTAATAGAGATAATTATGTTCCTGTGAGAGCTAGATTTAGGGTATCAGAAAAGTCTTTTGTTCCCTCTACTGTGTCTTCATGGAATGATCTTGATATTCAAGTACGGAACTTACATAATCTTCCGACATTTAAAAAATAGACTAAAGTCTAATGTATACAGGCCCCCAGAGTACTATAGAGAGGGTGCGAGAAAACTTAATATATTACACACAAAGTTACGGCATCAATGTAGCAACTTAAAAGCTGATTTATATAGAGTAAATTTAGTATATGACCCTTCATGCCATTGTGGAGCACCATATGAAGATGCAATTCACTTTTTTCTTGAATGTCCAAATTATCAAATTCAAAGAGATGTTATGTTCTCAGACTTAAGAAATGTTGATCTAAATATCGAAACCATATTATTTGGTAATAATAATATTTATTAATAATATTTATTATATATATTATTATATAATAATATTATTTCGCATGAATTCAAAAATTTTTGAAAAAGTCAGAAATTTCATCAACCAAACAAAACGATTTCAGACTGGTCAATAGAATCTACATTCTTTTCTTTTTTTCTTTCCTTTTTTTATTTTTTCATATCTCTCCTTTTGTTTTATTTCTATTTTCATTTACATTTCCGTTTATATTTCATTAAATTGATATCTTTACATTATTGTATTGCCTTCTGCTATGTATGTATATATATATTGTATCTGTAAGCAGAGGACAGTTGCTAAGTTGGTACAACTTGTTGTCCAATCCATTTGCTATTTTTTGCAATAAAATAGTATTAAAGTAAAGTAAAAGTAAAGAAATTAATGTTAAACTTAATACCTAGCTGTCGATCATTTTGGACAAAACTCAGACACGATGAACATAATAGAAAAGCCGATTCTGAAGCCATAAAACCTATAAGAATAATAAGTTTCAGTGCTTGAATTCAGTTTTACAATTTCAGACTTCGTTTTATTCTGAGTGAATCAAGTGTTTACACCTTGCATACTGATACTAAACCTTGCAGACATAATGAGGCCTTCAAGGTTCTTGAAATTTTAAAGCCAGTCAAGGGCACCATGATCTATCCTGACAAGGAACGGCACTTCATCCTGAAAATATATACTATTAGTAATTTGTGTTTGCGAGTATGGAATTCTCAGCTTGTATTGCATCGAGTGCGATAGCACGAGATGCAATACTAGCTGAGAAATCCATCCGAGCAAAACAAATTACTAATAGTATTTTTATCGCTAATTCTGTTATTGATATATACCAGATATATGTTTCTTTTGCTACAGAAATACTTTTTAGGTTAAATATATAAATTTTGGTTTAATATAGCGCTTACTTTCGGGAATATTTTTTTCACAAAACGTCACGCGACGTCGTATTAATACGCTGTTGCTAACGTTCCATAGAGATTGACGATAATATGTTCGTATCAGCGCAGTGCAGTGATAATAGAATTATCGTCGCTCGGGATCAATTGAAAATCAACCAAATTAGCGATAATGCTTTATAGCAGACGCTATTGCAAGTGATCACGACGAGGTATGTCATAACTGCGTTCTTGTGTATTCCGGCAAGCTTGTACTAAAATTAGCTGTCATGGTCTCTTTTTCACCTTGTATTTTAGATAATTCAGCTCCTATTCCAAAGGAGCTGGCTTCAATGTCTGATATTTACGTTATGGGTATCCGAAAATTTGAGCCTACACAAGACACTTTTTAAGTTTGCCACCTGACACTCTCGTGACATAAAATATTTTCACCGTGTTGTGTCAACTTATGAAGGCGTCTGGCTATTTCTGAAAAGCAATTCACATACATGCGGTAGTATATGCAGGTTCCAAAAATACTTCTCACATCTTCGTAGATTTGAGTACTGGCCATCCAATATTCCGTCGGTTTATATATATTATATTTTCCAAGATCCAGTCGAAGATCAAGAGGTATCTTGCAGAACATCACTCATTGCAAATCGTACATATATTAAAGTTTTTGATAACGGAAAACTGAAATTCCCGCTTATTAAAATTATCATTTTCCCGAATTCCCGAACCATTTTTATCTAATTTCACGTATCCCGCTCTACTTCGTTTCCCGTTTTCACGCACAATAATTTGACTTTCACGAGTCACGCTTACAGAAAAACGGTCACGTGTCACGCTTAGACCCCAATGAGACCCTCGTGCTATGGCCAGCCCAAAAAGACAAGGAAACTGTTGAAGGCATCAATAAGAAAAATATAAGAAAGTAAGAAAGAAAAAGAAAAAAAATGTGTGAATCCAGAATGTTGCACAAGCCCCCAACAGCGACCAGCCGCCTTTAAAGCAAAGAAAGCGAAGTCGAGGAAATACCGCTCAACAGACCAAAACTACGGATTCTATCCAAAATGAAGAAGAGGAAACTACCGTACCATCCATAGACATGGATTTGCTGTAAATACCAGAAAGACATGTTAGGTATATAGCAGTTATGAAATACCGCCTACACGTGGCAAAGACATCCCAACATCTCCTGACAGTGAGATACAGCCGAAAGAAGGAATGGTACGGAAAGATGCCAGGCCCAAACCGACGGTTATTTCTAAAGTAGTACTAGATCGATATAGTGGTGTGTATGTCATGAAATTACATGGAGGTAACAGTTTGATAGCAGCTGATGCAGATGACTGTAAAATTGTATGCTTCTCTACAAAGACAGACTCATAGAGCTGAGGAGATGGCCAGATATGCGGAACAGAAAGAAGTTCTTGTACAGTGTGGAACATCTCAAAGCAGTTCATAGATTAGAACGTTTTTGTTTGTTTGATTGATTGATTGATTGATATGTGGTTTAACGTAACTTTTAGCAGTATTTCAGCTATTTCATGACGGTCAGTTCTAGTGGTGGAGGAAGCCGGATTACCCGGAGAGAACCACCGACCTTGGGCAGGTAACTAACATACCTTACCACTTACGATTGTCAGTCGAGTGTACCCTTTTTGTAATGTACAAAGTGGGACGCGAACTCACACCACATTGGTGATAGACTACAGTACTTGTATAGGTACTAAACTACCTAAAGCACTCGGCCATTCAGGCCCCTTTAACAATTTAAAGGGAATGAAGTTGTAATAAAGGATAAAACAAGCCCCGACCCTCTTTAGCCTAAAATTTCTTTTTTGTTAATGTTCTTAGCTCCTTTTATCCCGAACCCCTAGAAAAAAGAAAAAAAAATCTTCAACGGGGTTAGAATTTGAAAATGAAATTACCTCCCAAACCGAGGGGCTTGGTGAGAAATCAATCATGAATAACAAAATACAATATACCTATGTTGCATTATAAACAGTATTCTGTTACATGTATGCAGTACACGTGTTTTGAGTAACTTCTTATCAGCAGCAATAGAATCAAATAAAATGAAAAGTCATAATCCAAAAGTAGTACGAAAGTGTAACTCAATCCCAAAAATATTGAAATAGGAGGCCAAATCCAGTACTAAAAATATACATCGATTGCAATACACGGAATAAATCCTCAGTGTTTTAAGGGATTGGAATTTTGATAAAAACAGCGAATTTCTATAAAACAACAAGGTAAAATTTTCATGTCAGACAAGTCTGACTACTGGCAAAATAACCTTCCAAACCAAGCCCCAAAGTTGGGAAGTGATTTCATTAATCATACCCTCTTTAAGTCTTCACACTAGGCCATCACGTTACGACATTCGTAAACTTTTATTTAAAGGTCTTCTACAATCAGAAGAAAGCTGGATCGATACAGTCCTTTTGAAATATGCAGAATCATTGAATATTGATGTTTACATTTTTACTTGGTTGAAAAACTGGTTTACTACATGTATATCTTTCGGTAGGACATTTGGGGATGGAATATTTTTACTGGAAAAAACTTGGATACATGCAAACATTTCAGTTTTTCTTAATCAAGACAAAATTTCCCATTATGTCATATGTTTGAGATTCATGTCCTCCCCCGTGTGTTGGCCGAAATGTTGTGTTTGTTCACCAGCTTAATTTAATGCCCCCGTCACACTGAATTAAGTTCTTACTACGTTCTCTCGAAATCCTAAAAAATCAGATGAACGTGAGAAGAACTTGCTGAACGAAGTAAAGACGTAATAGAATCTTGTATGGTTGTAGTGTAAACTTTATTGGACGTAGTACGAACTAGTGCTTTTGTCGGGCAACATAATTATGACAGTGACTGTAAGAGAACTTTGCCAGTTAATTTTATGTTTGATGATGATCCCGCATCCGTGGCTTAATTTAAACAGGAATGTGGGGTTCTTCGACAATCAGCAATGACATACGGTCAAACCGATAGGGTCTGTCTTGAACTATCTGTGATGTATAAGCAAAGGTCAATGTTGAAGGTCTCATGGGGACATCAAGATGAAGAACAACAATAAAAGTGTTGTTCCATTGTGTGGTTCTACCATGTTTTTGTAGTGACTTTGTCTCATGTGCATTTATTTCATAGCCTTTCATTATTTATCAATAGTTTCAACAGTTTCAAAAGAGATATATGTATCACTCAGAATCAAATTAAAATATATTCTGCACTTGTAGTGACTTTTGCTGACGAATCTGAACGAAATTGGCAATGTTTTATATCAGAGATATTTAGAGATATGTTACACCTAAGTCGTTTGCCACTTCTTATCTTTTTTAGCAAAAGTCAAGTAGCTTTATACTGTATAATTTTCAAGAGGAAAGATAACACGAAAACACAAAAGATCTTAAATGGCCGAATACCACAATCAGCAAGGGATCTGACAAAGAAAAACATCAATAAAAAGCAAAAGACAAACGTAAACAACGATAGGAACTTGGAATAGCATGAAAGGGGACATTTTCTAAGTCGTCGCATTTAACAGAAAATTACTATGAATTATTTGTTACTCTCGCATTAATTTAAATGAAAAAATATATTTGGATTGGAATTAGTACATGTAACAGGCTCTAAAGAAATGTATACGCCAATTGCAACATATGCAGTAATTTTTTAGCACATGGCCGAGGGGAAATTCTAGTATGAATTCAGACAAAAGGGAAAATCTAGTATATACTCAATTTTCCCCCATCAAATTTAGGGGAGAAAATTGAGTATATACTCATTTTTTCGGGGAAAAGACCAGTATATACTCATTTTTCCGCGGGGGAAGAATGAGTAGGGGGAAATTCTAGTATGTGACACGGTTTTAGCGGAATTCATTGCTAATTATCGAGTAATGCTACATCCCTGCTCCACATTATTCATTAGTGCCTTTATTAGTTGTACTGAAGTGCAATCTTAACATTTTTTATTTTATTGTCCTTTTGATTCTTTTTTCATATGATCCTGTTTAATATTAAGGAGAGTTAATTACTCAATTTTTTGATCCCTTAAAGTCATGAATGCGCATCAGTTATGTACAACTTATATTTTTTCCTCTTTTGTAGTATCGAAAAGGGAAGGATATGCGAAGGAATTTGCAGAAACGTATGATTTTAAAACCGTAGATGGGTAATTATGTCTTTAAAGATTTTTGAGCTCGCTTATACATAGTAAGGCGGAAGGTTTGTTATCCTTTGTCAGATTTAGCCAAATTTTGTCACTATAATGCCTTGGTAGTCCCATTTCAAAAAGATGTCCAGCAGGTTCACCCTATAGGATCACTGTACCCGATAAAATGATTGTTGGTCAACTGGCGCATTGTTGGTGTGCAATAAACAAGATATGCATGAATGAACTGTATTTTTACTTAGAAAGTAGGCATGCTTTTAAGCCTCAAATGGAGATAATTTTTTTAACTATGGTTCCATCATTGTATGTAGATATGTTTTCCCGTTGTAAATTTTCAATAATGATAGCTTTTGGTGATGTTAAAGGAGATATTCTGAAAGGCTACCAGTTTTTGTGATTGATTGACTACTTCTTGGTATTATTTGAACCATTTAAGCCTCAATTTCATGAATTTAAATTTATTTAAAAAATGAAACAGTGTATTCTTTCCCTTTTGTGAAAAGGGCTTTTCAAAATAATCCAAATTGCAAGCAATAAAACGATTTTTTCCACTGTACGCAATGAAATTCTGTAGGTCACTTCTGTCGCATTGTTGGAGTGTAACAGTACGCATAGTTGCTGTGCAATGATAATTTACTGTACGCATTTTCGCTATCAATATATTTATTTTGATTCATTGAAAGTGATAAATCTTTTTAAACTTGTAGCTCGTTACTATATATTAGTCTACTAAGGATGATTATTTCAACTTTTCGTTTTATTACTGACGATTAAGCTTTTTATTGAACTTGGATCATTGAAAATCATATACATGTAGTTTTCTACCATACAAATAGGTAAGATTAAGCAAATGGAACAACGCTTTCATTGTTGTTCTTCATCTTGAAGTCACCATGAGGCCTTCGACAAAGAGCAAACACTCTTTACTCATAGTAAGTTAGAGACGGCCCCTAGCACCGGTTTGAGCGGAATTCACTTGCTAAATGTTGAACAACGCTACATCCATGTCCACCGTTTTTATACCCCGTCACATGAAGTGGCGAGGTATTATGTGATACACTCAGTCGTGTGTCCGTCCGTCTGTCTCTCTGTCAGTCCGTCCGTCCCCCGAAGGTTTCCGTCTGATAACTTGTGAACGAAATAACACAAGGTCTTCAAACTTGCAAGATGTTTACCACAAAACTCAGGTCAACTTCGATTTTGGGTTCAGGGGTCCAAGGGGTTCTGGAGTTATGCCCCTTGAAACTTTGAAATTTTGCGAATTTTAGGGTTTCCGACTGGTAACTTGTAAACGAAATAACACAAGGTCCTCAAACTTGGTATGCAAGTAATTTACCACAAAACTAAGGTCAAGTTCAATTTTGGGTTCAAAGGTCAAAGGGGTCCTGGAGTTATGCCCCTTGAAACTTTGACATTTTGTAAAATTTTAGGGTTTCATACTCATAATTGTGAATGAAATCACATACTGTCTTCAAACTTGGTATGTAAATTGTTTACCATAAAACACAGGCCAATTATAATTTTGGGTTCAGCGGTACACATAGTTCTGGAGTTATGCCCCTTTTAACTTAGAAATTTTGTGAAACGTGGCGGGGTATCATGTAATGCACCATTACTATTTTACATTCGTTTAGTCATGGATGCGGGGTCGTCAACAAGCATAACAAATCGGGCAAAGTACTCTTACTGTCATCCATTGCCCGACAAAAGGACTAATCGACAACAAAATGTATAAACGATCACAGGACACTCATCGAGTTGATTGTAAGAAAACTTGGCAAGTAAAATCTCGAGATGTATGTTTTACAACTGTGCGAATTGGAGGTAATCACACATTTACTTAACAGAATTATCAAGAGACAAAGTCTAAGAGGCAAAACGACAAAACAAGTAGAAAACTACCCATAAAATTGTTGTTGACCGCAATTTTCCTGACTCAGTACAGTCATTTCAAAAGAAATGATAGGTTTAACCGGTTTAATATCTCGCAAAACCCTCTCTTCCATTGTTGTAGTGCCCGCTTGCTACCGACGGTTAGTAAGACTCAGTAAAAATGAGGTTGTAATAGATCTGCTATGTGGCTGATTTTTGGAAAGTCATTCTCTCTCCCGAGACAAAACTAATTCAAATCCATGGTACATGCTACTTAACACTGGGGGTTTGAGGTATGTACCATGAATTTTAATTGTGCAACTGCATGTTGAGTTGAGTGTACCAACAATGTACATGTACCCCCTTTAGGCATTGGTTAAACAATATCACCAACTTTCCTCGTCTTGGCATAAAACTTCGCATCCAACGAGATGTTTTTTTTATTCCTGAAAATGTTGATTCCCTGAAAATTTTCGGAATACCACGGCTCCCTGCTCCTTTTTTAACGTGAGGCTCCGAGCTTCAAAACAAGGGTTCTAGCCTCTAGCAATATGGCTCCGGGCTCCGCTCATTGGTCTCAGGGCTTCACATACGACGTGTTCCGAGCTCTTAGAGAGCTGTGGAGCCCGTGTTATTACCCAGTGGTGCATATATATATATATATATATATATAATTTCATTTGGAAATAAACAAAAAGCTTTGTGGTATTACCATCTGAATAAATTTATTTGAAGTGGAAAAAAATCGGTGAATATCGAACAAGAAACTCGATATCACCATCATGTACTTTGGAGTTTATTAAAAAAAATACTTCAAGAAGATAGAAGTAAGCGACAACACTACTGAAAGAACCACTTAAAGCCTGAACAATTTCCAAAATATTGTGTTGTAATTGTTGTAAGATATTCTAATAAAAAGGCTTAAAATGTTCTCAATTTTTGTATATTGGTCCATACAGATACAAAGACAACGAATACCACAGGAATATTCCTCAAAGGGGAAAAATCTGAATAAAAAAACAAGAAACCATATGGAGACAATGGACCAAATAAACTGAGACATGATTTCCATAAAAATAAACACCATTTTTTTCTCATGAGATAAGGAGCGATTGAGGATAGAGCTAGCAAAAGGCTCTATAGTACCTTAACATATTGGTGACCTGGACCACGACTTAAGAGATGACCCTACTGTATTTTAGAATCTGAGGGGGTAAATTGTAGATTTTACTGTCGCAAACTGAGTTTTCCGGCGACGCTTTAGTGGAGCCGGATAACGGATGTTTGCGACGGTAAAATCTTAGATTTACCCATGAAGATCCTAAAATACAGTTTGGTTTTCTCTATTCTAATACAAATCCAAAAAAAAAAACCATTCAAAATCGATTTTTAAATGACAAGAAGTTTGGTGTTCGTCTAGGCCATTACGTTGCTATTGGTTCCGAGGTAAATTGTGGATTTTACCCCCTCAAAATTCTGACGCCATCCAATCAAAATTAGCATTACAAACATAAGTGCATTAGAATTTTAAATAACCGGTCAAGCGATAGGGTCCTATTTAACTGATTTTTCCCACTTGCTGCTTTTTCGGATGAAATATGAAATATATGATTAACATTAACCAAATTAAACTTTCAAGGACTGCTGTGACCAAGTTTGGTTCCAATGGTGATTTTATTTCAGAGATCTTTTGAATTTCATTTCCCAAACAGCCCTATGTTGTGATATGATCACTGCCTGCAGTCAACAATTTTTGACCGTCCACAGAGACAAAAAACTTCTCTAGAATAACACATGGCAATTTATATCCGATTTTGGTCAGAATTGTCCTTAGATACCCACCCTAAAAATTAAAAATAAAAAAAATAATAAAAAATGGGC
This sequence comes from Modiolus philippinarum, assembly GCA_002080025.1. Lineage (NCBI taxonomy): Eukaryota > Metazoa > Mollusca > Bivalvia > Mytilida > Modiolidae > Modiolus > Modiolus philippinarum. The sequence goes on from MJUU01056259.1 coordinate 107,300, forward strand.
ATATTGTTCATATGAGTCATATTGTGACAGGTCCGCACAATTAAAAAGAGACTTCTGGGTGAGGAATTGATTTATACATTGGAACATGTTTACAAAGATCTTTAAAACTACAAGGCAATTTAGAACTCGTTTGTCACTATAGTCCTTAGATGATCACCTTAAAAAAGTTACCGGCAAGTTTGCAATCATGACTTAGTTCTATTGAACTATTGAATTGAAACCCTTTTGTAAAACATAGCTTATTAGTTTGTCAATTTTAAGCATAGTCCTGGTGAGCAAGACAGGGTCCCGTATGAATTTATAAAACAAAATCTGCTTATTCTCTCTTTTCATTTGGATCAATTCGCCGTACACTAGAAATTTCACAATATACTATTCGAAGTACACCGCACTTGCAGTTCGCAGTACACCATATAGTTTTTGCACTGTGAAAAAAAAAAACTACACAAAGTTACAACTCGGCTTTCTGACATAACATGGGATCTTCATACTGATTTATACATAAATCGACTGAGATACAAACGAGAAAGGGCAATAAGTTGAGCGGAGTAAACAAGTTGTCCGGTGATTTGTTGACGAGTTTGTAAAGATTTTTCATTTATTTGACACGCGATGAACAAAATACAAACATGTACGTGTCACATTATTACATAAGAAGTGATCATCAAATATTTAGCTATTATTCTATGTGAAAAAGTAAAATTTTCTTACCTTGTTAACATTTGTTTTGAATTTTCCTCGCTTGATTAGTCGCTATATCCGGTGGCCGTTGATACACATTGTTTTAATATTCAAATAAAATGGAAAAACAAGAGGCTTTCAAGAGCCTGTATCGCTCACCTGGTCCTTAATTAACATAGACATTTTATATTAAAAAGCCGATATATATATAGTTAAACTTAAGTTCCAATATGCCTAAGTAGTTTAAGGGGAGAAGACCTCTGTTTCCCATGGGGTCCAATGTTAAACTATATTCTCTGCTGGCAGCCATCTTGGATAAAGAGTGATCTAAAAAAAGTTTTCGTTTTAGGGGTCCACCTAAAGACTATTTTGACCAAGTTTGGTTCCATTGGCTCAGTAGTTTCAGAGGAGAAGATCTTTGAATGTGTTCTCCCATAGAGTCCAATGTAAAAACTAAGTTCCCCGCATGCCGCCATGTTGAATACCATGCTAACCTGAAAAACAACTTTTTGCAAGGGACCACCCAAGGACTATTGTGGCCAATTTTCATTCCATTTGGCTCAATCGTATCAGAGAAGAAGATCTTTGAATGTGTTTTCCCATAGGGTGCATTGTTAAAACTATGTTTCCCGCTGGCTGCCATGTTAAATAAAGCGTGAACCTGAAAAACACATTTCTTGCAAGGGACCACCCAAGGACTATTGTGGCCAAGTTTGGTGCCAATTGGCTCAGTAGTGTCAGAGAAGAAGATCTTTGAACATGTTTTCCCATAGCGTCCAATATTAAAACTATGTTTCCTGCTGGCGGCCATCTTTGATATCGCGCAGACCTGAAAAACACCTTTTTTGCAAGGGACCACCTAAGGACTATTGTGGCTAAGTTTGGTACCAATTGGCTCAGTAGTTTCAGAGAAGAAGTTCTGTGAAAGTGTTTTCCCATAGGATCCAGTGTTAAAACTATGGTTCCCGCTGGTGGCCATTTTGGATATCGCGCTGACCTAAAAAAACCTTTTTGTAAGGGACCACCTAAGGACTATTGTGGACAAGTTTGGTACCAATTGGCTCAGTAGTTTCAGAGAAGAAGATCTTTGAAAGTGCTTTCCCATAGGGTTCAATGTTTAAACTATGTCCTCCGCTGGCTTCCATCTTGAATATTGCTAGGAACCTCCTAAGGACTATTGTGGCTAAGTTTGATTCTATTTGGCCCTGTAGTTTCAGAGGAGAAGATCTTTGAATGTATTTCCCATAGGGTCCAATGTTTAAACTATGTCCCCGCTGGTGGCCATGATAGATGTAGCGCGGACCTGAAAAACACCTTTTTTTGCAAGGGACCACCCAAGGACTATTGTGGCCGAGTTTGGTACCAATTGGCTCAGTAGTTTCAGAGAAGAAGATCTTTGTAAGTGTTTTCCTATAGGGTCCAATGTTAAAACTATGTTTCCTGCTAGCGGCCATCTTGAATATCGCGCTGACCTGAAAAACACCTTTTTGCGAGGGACCACCTAAGGACTATTGTGGCCAAGTTTTGTTCCAATAGGCTCAGTAGTTTCAGAGGAGAAGATGTTTGAATGTGTTTTCCAATAGGGTCCAATGTTTAAACTATGTTTCCCGCTGGCGGCCATCTTGAATATCGCACGGACCTGAAAAACAGCTTTTTTGTAAGGGACAACCTAAGGACTATTGTAGCCAAGTTTGGTTGCAATTGGCCCAGTAGTTTCAGAGGAGAATATCTTTGAAAAAAAAGTTTACGCCGGGCGGACGACGGACGGACGACGGATGCAAAGTGATGACAAAAGCTCACCCTGGCATTAGCCAGGTGAGCTAAAAATGATAGAAAAGTGAAGGACTATTTTCCAGTCAACTGAATCTAGTAGCGAGGACACAGCGTGTGTACGAACTAATGGAGTTTGGTTTTAAGTATTAAAACTAATTAAACCTGGGACTAATATAACAGGGATTTGAAACATTCACATTTCTTACAATTTCGGTGTCTCGGCAGATTTACCTGTAAATCGTCGTATTTTTTAGCATTTCTCTGTTGAAACATAGGAAAGATTTAGTACACTTTACAGCTACATTTTTCCACCGATTTTAATACAAAGGACACCATTTTATAGAAAAAAGATTGCTGAAAATCATAGTATATTTTTTCTAAAATAAATTTATTTCAAAGCACACAAACTTTGCTCTTAAACTTGGATAATTTTGTATTTTTTAGAAATATACCGCGAAATTTTACACTTCATGACGTTTTTTTCAGTACACTTTCTATTTTCCTAAAAATATTTAATGCTACAAAATTTATATGATTGGAAAGATGAAACTTCGATGCGAATCATGGTATATTTTTCTTTAAATTTAGTTGAAAATTTAGTTGTAAAATACACAGGGAAAAGTTAAGTGTTTGAACTCAAAAATTTATTTCTAAAAATTGCATGAGCGTGGTCCCATCAGTCAAAATTTATCAGCACTGTTAAAAATCTTTCCTGCATAAATTATATATGAATGTAAACCCAATACAAAGAGCTTAATACTGATAAAATAAGATGGTAGGATGGAATTTGAAAGGTAAACTAACGAGTTAAAGTTAGCCAATTTTCTTGATTTTCATTGTTCTGACGCTCATTAATCATCGATAACTGTCATTTTTTATTGGACGGTTTCTCGATAATTTTACGACCTCTATACACAAGAAAACAACCCCTGGTGTATTTATTACCCATTTTTAATTAGGATTTCATTCTTGTGTGAATGAAAAGTTAATGTTGTAAATATACGATAAATCAGCTTTTCGACAAATTTTAGAATAATTTTATGTTGAGTAAATCAAAAGTTACAGCCGAAAATCGTAGCCTGGACACCGCTTTTTATTCGATCAAACTGGTTTGTTAAATAGTTTCATATCCCTGTTTTATTAGTCCCAGATTAAACTAACTAATTAAAACTAATGGAGTTTGGTTTTAAGTATTAAAAAAGTATTTAAGTATTAAAAGTTTTAAGCAACTTTTTCCTCTAACAAATAGAATTATGGTAAGTAAGTGAGAACCGAATCGTCAGTCTAAAACACATCAACGCAATCTAAAAGTCGTATATATTTGCATAGCGATTGAAAATATATTTATTTGACTCTGGTTGTCTTTTAATTGAAAAAGATGAAGTAAAAATCCATCGTTTCCCAATCATGAAGAATAAAACAACCGTTTTCGTAATACACTGAGTCCAACTATGTGTATAGTTTCACTACAGCAATGCGTACAGTAAAAAAGTGTTGCACTCCAACAATCCGAAAAAAGTGACCTACAGAAAAACGCTGCGTACAGCTACCAAAATCTACCGCAATGCTACGCCCTACATCGTACATTTAATTTCTGTTCATGACAGCTTGGGATCATCATATGTCATCTTTTGATCCATTCTTCTGTGAAAAAAACACAGAAGAATGTTTGAAATTACCACGGGAAATGGTAAATTTAAAAAGAAATAAGGCCGTGACTGACAATATCTTAATTTTTATCAATTTGCTCTCATCATTCCTGCACGAGAAAGCGTAAGTCTAAAGAACACATGATAATGAAGTAATTTTAGAAAAAAATATACGGAAAAAATTCTGATAAGTATGTTTTTTCTGCAGTTAAAGATGAAGTTCATCCATGCATATCTTGTTTATTGCACACCAACAATGTGCCAGTTGACCAACAATCATTTTATCGGGTACAGTGATCCTATAGGGTGAGGTTAGCATAATATCCAAGATGGTGATCAGCAGGAGACAAAGTTTTTAAATTGAACCCTTCGAGAAATACTTCCGAGGACCGATGTCTCTTAACTCATTTTGCCAATAAAAGGCATTTAAGTAGTCCTTGTTTGGTTTAAAAAAGTCTGCAGCATGTACACATCTAATCGAAGATAGCCACGCTGAAGGAATAAAGTGAAACAAATAAGAAAAAATTGTATCGTGGAATTTTAAAACCTTGATATTCATTGACTTTTTCCGTTCACTTTTTATCGTTTTGACGGAGCGGGATACTGAGCCTTTATATATTGGTTCAGGTGAATTGTAACCCAAAAGGTTATTTTTCGCATTAAAATATACTGTAATACAATAGTGTCAATAGATTTTTTTTTATTTTCTTAGTAAAAAAAATCTCACAAAAACAAAATTATCTCGTTATTTCGAATTGAAAATATTTTTCTCAGAAAAACAAAACTTATTGCGTTATAACGCGATAATTATCTCGTTAAAACGCAATAGTTATCTCGTTATTACGCGATAATTATCTCGTTATTTCGAATTAAAAATATTTTTCTCGGAAAAACAAAACTTATTGCGTTATAACGCGATAATTATCTCGCTTGAAAGCAATAGTTATTTCATTATTACGCAATAATTATCTCGTTATTTCGAATTAAAAATATTTTTCTCAGAAAAACAAAACTCATTGTTTTATAACGCGATAATTATCTCGTTTGAACTCAATAGTTATCTCGTTATTACGCAATAATTATCTCGTTATTTCGAATTAAAAATATTTTTCTCAGAAAAACAAAACTTATTGCGTTATAACGCGATAATTATCTCGTTTTTTTTCGAATTAAAAATATTTTTATCGGAAAAATATGTCGCATTTCCGAACTCGCAATCACATCTCAAGAACACACTAACAACTGGCACAAATACGTTTCCGTACTTAAAGCGTTATAACGCGATGACTCGTTTGTGTATAAAAAAAATAAGGTACCACAGAGCCACGCACAATCATTTCGCGGCCCCTTCACATGTCCAGTGTGTTTCGGCAGCTTTTCGTAAATAGATGAAACGGATGATATTCTTTTGAGAGGCTTTTTTGTGGTCTCAAGCCTGCCTCATCAGGGGTCCCTTGAAACAAACAATACTTTGAATAATGTAGTCAAATAATTCTTATGCCTATCAAAAATAAGGGGAGTTTCATTAACAGGCTAACAATCTTTAATTATCAAAAAAAAAAAAAAACAAACAAAAAACAAAAAACAAAAAAACAAAAAAAAAAACAACATTTAACAACTTATTGAAAATGCTCCAAACACATTAACATATACTAACTCGTTACAACGACATATCAGTCGCGGCCACGGGATACGCCTTCAACAACGAGTTTTGCTCATACTCATAGCTATCTCGTAGCCACGGCTTAGTATGTCGTTGCCACGACTTAGTATCTCGTGGGAACGACATAGCTTTACTGAACAAGTTAGTCAATGTATCGATAGTGAAATGCTTTCCGCGTGACATTTCAGATCTAATCAATAAAATCAGCCATCACATTTATTTTTTTTATTTGATCTATACTGAAGAGACATAAGTTGTCGACATGCGCATATGCAGAATATAAATACACAGTAACTTCTGTATTTTGTTATTGACATATTCTAGCTTTGATATTTGTATTGATGAATTATGCTGTACCGGCGTGCATTACTAAGACATACTAGATGTGTGAAACTGTTTACTAGTAACCAGATAAGGAGGGGGAGCAAGACCTTTTCTGTTAATGTGTTTTGGGCGTTTTCAGTCGGTTATTAAATGTTTTTGGTGATCAGTTGTTAACTATTTTTGGACCTTTTGATTTTTTCTGTTCTGTTAAAAGAGGTATGACCATTTATTTTATTTAATTTATTTTATTCAGCTTACTAATTTTCCGAATGCAGTTAATCTTCTCGAAAACTCTTCTAACTGGTCACATTTTACATACACCGTCAGAACAAAAGCAATTCAAATGTATTTTCATACATTTAGTAAAACGATTCAGCCACTGAACTTGCCACTTGAATGCAATGTTGACAATATTTGTAATTAAGTTTTTGTTTTGGTTCTCGGTGTCATTTGAGTAGTACCATCCTCTCAAACACTGTAAAATACCTAAAATTGACACAAAACAGGCAATGAAGGGATTTGGAGTAAATGTACACGAGACAAAATCTCTACAAATACGTGGTAAAACAAAGCAATGGAACAACGCTTTTATTGATGTTCTTCATTTTGAAGTTACCATGAGGCTTTCAACAATGAACTTTGCTCATACCTCATAGTAAGTTCAAGACGGCCCCTAGCACCGATTTGAGCTGAATTCATTTCTAATTATCGAGCAATACTACCTAGATGTTCTTCATTATCCATCAATGCCGGATTGTCAACAAACATAAAATCAACTTGAAAGTGTTCTTACAATCGCTGTCATCCGTTGCCCGACAAAAAACTAACAGAAGACAATAAAAACACTTAAACAATCACAGGGCACTCATCGAGTCAAAAGTAAGAAAACTTGGCATAATAAAAATCATGAGATGTGGGCATAATAAACAGGTGGTCAGAATAACATTTTGAAAGCATTTTTAACAAACGGCTTTTTACAGCGATATTCGACTGCAAGTATTCCAGAAAACATAAAAGTGTGGCATAAATTGATTTCATTTTCGAGAAGTACACGTTCCAGAGACCACCTTACACGATTTTTGATAACATTTGAACTAAGTCTGAAAATGACCAAATATAGGATAAAATTCACGTCTAAATGACCATACTTTTACTTTGTGTAAACGGTTCAAGGGAAATAAAAAGCACTGTTTGCTGTTAATGAGATGGGGGACAATTTTATGTTAATGTGTTTGGAGCATTTTTAGATAGTTGTCAAATGTTTTTTTTTATTATTTTTTTTTTTATTTTTTTTTTTTTTGATAATTGAAGATTGTTAGCCTGTTAATGAAACTCCACTTGCATAAGAATTATTTGACTACATTATTCAAACTATTGTTTGTTTCAAGGGATCCCTGATGAGGCATACTTGAGACCACAAAAATAAAAGCAACTCAAAAGAATATCATCCGTTTCATCTATTTACAAAAAGCTACCGAAACACACTGGTGTAGGGACCGAAAAAGGAATGTGCGTGGCTGTTTGGTACTTTATTTTTTTACAAATGAGTTATCGCGTTATAACGCAATAAGTTTTGTTTTTCCGAGAAAAATATTTTTAATTCAAAATAACGATATTATTATTGCGTAATAACGAGAGACCTCTAGCGTACAAACGAGATAATTATCGCGTTATAACGCAATAAGTTTTGTTTTTCCGAGAAAAATATTTTTAATTCGAAATAACGAGATAATTATTGCGTAATAACGAGATAACTATTGCGTTCAAACGAGATAATTATCGGTTATAACGCAATGAGTTTTGTTTTTCTGAGAAAAATATTTTTAATTCGAAATAACGAGATAATTATTGCGTAATAACGAGATAACTATTGCGTTCAAGCGAGATAATTATCGCGTTATAACGCAAAAATTTTTTTTTTCGAGAAAAATATTTTTAATTCGAAATAACGAGATAATTATCGCGTAATAACGAGATAACTATTGCGTTTAAACGAGACAATTATCGTGTTATATCGCAATAAGTTTTGTTTTTCCAAGATAAATATTTTAATTCGAAATAACGAGATAATTATCGCGTTATAACGCAATAAGTTTTGTTTTTCTGAGAAAAATATTTTTAATTCGAAATAACGAGATAATTTTGTTTTTTGTGAGATTTTTTTTTACTGAGAAGATAAAAAAAATCTATTGACACTATCCGGCTTTCGTAAATACAATCATTCACTTCGACTTTATCTTTATATTATCGATATATTACCAACCATTTCTTTTGAAATACCTGTACCAAGTCAGGACTAATTGCGGTCGACAATTCTGCCGATGTTTTCCGCCTGATTTGTCTTTTTGTCTCATGAACTTCGGCTCTTGACCACTCTGCATTACCCCCATTTATCTTAGAATTCGTCCTTGTTTTGCCCTAATTCCTTTGTTTCAATTGGATTGGCTTTACTGTTTGTATTAAAATTATAAGCAAAAAACTTAATTCAGATGACCTTTTCAAAAAGATCATCAATTTTAAGTTTTAGTGAAACGTTTTTTTTATTTGACTCGGGATTACAGTGCAAACGTGCAAAACACCACATTTCTACAGAATTGCTATTCCTTGAGAGATTGGTCAAAATTTCTTAATCAAAAATCTATAATTTACTGTAAAAATAAAATATTCAGTACAATTCAGTTTGTTATTTCTAATATTTCAGAATGATTATAAAGGGTGGTGATGGTACGATATCAGAAATACTGAATGTTTTAATGAGAAAGACACAAGCGGAGGCCGGTGTAGATATCAACAATTTCAATGCATGTTTAAAAACACTGGAATTTCCAATCAGTATCATGCCAACAGGTAAATCGAAATAAAACTGATGTATTCAAGCATTATATAATACGCTGTAAAGATTATAATCCTTTTGAAATAAGAAACAAAAGAAAAGTAAAAACAAATTTTTATAGCACTAAAATAAATATTGATATTTTACGCCCTCGTTGCCATATCAATACTCGGCTTTGCGGTCTCGGACAGTGGCCCGAGTTCTCTAGAAGAAAACTTTATTTGTCAAAACTATTATCGGACAGTTGGATTGTAAACTGTTAATAATTTATGCACATTTGTCTGAGAGAATACAAGGTTGGTGCATAAGGAGCGGGGTTTAAGGCCATATAATTTACTGTTACAGGTACTGGGAACGGACTTGCGCTTGTTGCCTATGGTTGTTGTGACGTATTGACTGTAACATTGCATATTTTAAGAGGTTGGTATAGTGAGTTGCAGATGGAACAAATAAAAAAGTATCAAATGAAAACGTCTCTTTTTGATTTGATACGATTTATATGTTTTTGTGAATTTATGATATGCTTATAACGAAAAAGATGACAATTGAGTAAAAGTACATGAACAATATACGTAACAATTCCCCATTTAATCTTTGTTTAAGACATTGCATCTTTTCAGAAAAGAAACAAGCCAATTTTCTTATAAACACCTTTTATTGGTAATATTCAGCATCGATAGACAATGAAAAATTCAATACATGCTGCTCAAATGGATATTTGTGATACAAAAAGACAATAAGCAATTTAAAATATTTTCGGGGAAAACTACTTGGTATTATTCATAGCCTTTCATTCATAAACTTACGATGAGGTATGAGCAAAATTTATCGTTGAAGGCCTCACGGCGACTTCCAGATTAAAAAAGGGCGTTATTTAACTGCTTGGTTTTTATACCATGTATTTGTAGAGACTATGTCTCATGTGCATCGACTCCATATCCGTTCACGTTTTATATAAAACAGGGTCATAAAAAACACCAAAGAGATTTTCGAGTCAAAGTCCAAGAGGCAAAAAGACAAAACAGGCGGAAAATCACCGGAAAACTGTCGACAGCAATGGTAATGACAGGCGTTGCAAAAGAAATGTTGGGTTAAACCGGTTTTATGGCGCGCCAAACCTCCCATTATAAGTACATCTAAAGAATGTATGTCCCCAACTATCACGAGACTCTCACTGTTTCAATGTAAATTGTCTTTGTATCCTTTTCAGTTGAGATAACAGTTTGTTATTTATTTTACCCCATTTGTGGGGTTACTGTTAAAGCTCCATCTTGTAGTTTTGTATACCTAGTATTTCAACAGGGATTACTTGCAATTGTAAGCGCAACAACAATCTTAGAAAATAAATATGCCAAGTGTTCTATAGACACACATTGCTATACCCATTTCTATATAATGAAAGGTATACTTCTATTGTTTCAAAGTTGTTATTCATATGAATTATTACAGGTCAGACGATGCAATTTGATTTAGTTGGTTGCTTTAACGAAAATCAGATGATTGATTACTCAGTGCTTTGTGCTTTTTACGGGTCTATTAACGATCACAAATCTTTAGATGTATACTGGAAGAATAGTAGATTTTTCATCATTCGACGTTTAGGCTTAATATGTAAGTAGAAATATATTCTTTTATCATTCAAATTTACTGCGTTATTTTGATGAAAGGTTTTTAATATTAAAGGCCCGTCGAGATCAGTGATTTAACGTTAGCAAATGATGGTACGAGTTAAGTCAAGTAACACCAAATACATTTAATATAAATATTAACTGCTAAACGCATATCATTTTAGAATTGAATGCATTATTTTGAAGTTTCATTGGGATATGAAAGGGTTTTTAATGAAGCGCGGTAGCGCTTCATGTTGAAAATGTGCGCCCCGTCAACCCTTTCATAGTCCCTATGAAACTTCAAAATAATGCATTCAATTCTTATAATTACATTTTAAACCCGAAATATAAAAAACAGCTTTATTTACAGGGAAGTACATCATGTACATTGGGATTCTATTTTTACAAATTCATCCGCCACGAGAACACGTGGTCAAATGTGTTTCAATGGAATTGCAACTTCACATTGATATGTCATGTGATCGATGTTCACCTATCAAACTAACGGAATTCAAATGAATATTCATGAAATGTAATTATTTAAGAGTAAAAACATCAATTAACTACCTTAAAATAAAAAGAATATCTTCTCTCCTCCAAACATTATGTAAGACATCAGCAAAACATAAGTAAGTTGGATGGTCATAATTGCATTCAATTATATTTTTGTACTTGATTGGCATTATAAAAAATCCATTTCCACATGTCGGAAAAAACTTATAATAATGTCAAGAAAGATGTATTGTTTTTGAAAATAAGCAAACAATGTTGAGTTTGCAAAGGTGAAAATGTTTTATACTATGAAGCTCTGAAATAAAGTAACAGGGAGATGAAAAGATTATATCTTCAAATATTTTTTTACAGTTGCTCCATTATTGTATTTCTTATGGAAACCTGCAAGGGAAATAAATGTAGATTTCACATCCGAGTATTTGTAAGTAGAATTCAGCTTGAGTTATATACCTTGTTCATTAACGAAGCAATTTAATAATATGATCTAAAAAATAAAGATACTTGATTACAAAAAGCCGCGATTTCGACATATACTAGTATATGAAAGACATTTTAATTAAATACTCTATTTATAGGTTGCACTAATTCAAAACTTGTGTACATGTAATCACAAGTCAAGATGTAGTACAAATGTAGTTCAGTTTTAAAATATCTAATCGATATAAATTCATTAGAATTAAAAACAATATATATACCTTTAAATTTTAGAAGTGGGCGTGAACCAGAATCCCTATCTGATGAAAATAAGAATGATAGTAAAGGTATGTTTCCATACTTGTGAACTTCTATTAAATGACTTTAGCTGTTGTTTTAAAATACTACTTCCAAAAATATAATTTAAACAGACCGTAATATAACCTGTAACCCTATATTTCAACACCATTCACCATTCACATGCGTTCGTTCTACTCTTGACGACTTTAATGAACGTAACCTTACATTCACGTCCAAATTTTTGCTGCAAGGTTACACATATTTCATAAATTGTTAAATACATTTAAAGAGTTTCATGGAAGATATGAACATTTTATATCAAAATATAATGTCACTCGCAAACAGCTTCAAATTTCAGTATTCGACATGCTGCTGTCGTATCATGCTGCGCTCGGCGTAGCCCTTTATTTTTCCTTGGATTCCTCTTGATCTAAGTTTTCAGTAGGATGTCAACGGATTTTGTGTAACTCTTACCGTTTCCGAGCTACTAGAGGTCAAAGGGGCAAATATTGCAATTTTTCGAAATATGTCAAATCTTTATTTTTCATCAGATTTCGATGGGATTTTTTTCTTTTAAGCTTTCAGTGATATGCCAACAGATTTTGTGTAGCTTTTACTTTTCTGAGCTACAAGTGGTCAAAGGGGCCAAAATTGCAATTTTTCGATATAAGCGAAATCTTTATTTTTCATCAGATTTTACTAGATTTTTTTGTTTTGTTTTGGAGTCCTCTAAAGCTTTTGTAGTATGTCAAAAGATTCTGTGTAGCTCTTACAATTTCTTAGCTATAAGGGGTCAAAAGGGCTGAAATTGCAATTTCATCAAAATGTGTAGAATCTTTTAAAAATTTTAATGGGGTTGCTTTGGATTCCTCTTATAGTATAGTTTAAGTAGTATATGTTGACCAATTTGATATACCTCTTACCATTTCTATTCTATATGAGGAATCATAATTACTAATTTTTATTTTCCTGAATTTGTGTTCAGCTAATTATTGTTGTGTCCATTTAATTACCGTATCACGCTCTTTACTGTGTCCTTATTCATTTTGAATTACTCTTGTTCAAATTTCAGTGTTCGACATGCTGCGGTCGTATCATGCTGCGCTCGGCGTAGCCCTTTATTCAGATATGTGTAAGAGTACTTTGCCCGATATGTTATTCTTGTTGACGACCCCGCATCCATGATGAAATGGACACATGGATATAGCGGTGTTCAACATTTTGCAAGTGAATTCCGCTCAAACCGGTGCTAGGGGCCGTCTTGAACTTACTATGAGGTAGGAATGTTTGTTCTTTGTTGAAGGTCTCATGGTGACATCAAGATGAAGAGCAACAATGAAAGCGTTGTTCCATTTGCTTAATCTTACCATGTATTTATAGGGATTTTGTCCAATGTACATTTATTCTATATCCCTTTATTTGTTCATTGATAAAATTTTTCCTCTTTGTTATTATTTTTTTTGTATTCCATAGGCTTATTATGTACTAAATCACTTTTCTTTCCTACATGAAGAATATCTTGATGTTTGCAGTCAGAGCACAATTTGAAGAAAAAAAAACATTAATTATCCAAACCAATTATCCAAAAATAATAAAACAATGTGTTTCTCTTAGGCTTTACCATTATACTTAATCTTATCAAAGCTAATATGTTCAAAAAGGTTTTATATATATTTCACAAAATGTTCCACTTGTTTTTAAATATCCATCTCCGTTATTTGAATGGTGAACTGTCACAGTCACTTTCCAGTGCTTGTAGTATTCGAATATATACAAGGTGTTTATCTTTATAGTAACAGTACACAAAAGAATCACCAGTATATTTACTCTATCATATGATATGAAGCTAGAAAAAGATCTCAAAGACGAACAACCACATTATAAGGACCAATTTGACGTGCTAAAGTATAGCAAATATAGAAAACTTGCTGCATTGAAGCATTTTGCAAACGTCGGTAAACTAACAAACGAACATGTAAGTATGTTTACAAGCTGAAGACCATGATATAATTCAAGAACAAACGTGTCGTTGAATTATATATAATTTTGTATTTCAAATAAAAAAAAAATGTTTAAACACATTTTAGCTCACCTGGCCAAAGGCCATGTGAGCTTTTGTCATCACTTGGCGTCCTTCGTTCACCGTCCGTCCGTCGTCCGTCTGTTAACTTTTCACTTTTTAATCTTCTCCTCTGTAACCACCAGGCGAAATGGAACCAAACTTGGCAGGAAACATCCATGTATGGTCCTTTATAAAGTTTCCTCATTTGGTCGTGATCCGTCAACAAATATGGCCGTCACATGTAGAAGAATTCGTTCGGCTCAGTGGGGTGCACACTAATTAATGATATCAGTTGTATGGACAAAATTTAACATAGACTTATATAGGAAGTTTATTTTCTAACGTGAAATTAGGCCATTTCTTGTCAATATTCAACTTTTAAGCTGATATGTGCTTAAAGATCAAAGTATAAGCTATCCGATGCTGTTTTCAAAATTAAAATAAAATAAATTAAAAACCCGTCACTTTTAACTTGAAAAACACCACTAATTTTAGCGATTTTTCATGTACAAAGCAGGTTAATTCATGGATATGACCTTTGTTCAATCTAAAATTTGAAATAGTTTCTCTTATTATCCACATTTTAAGCTGATATAGCTGAAAACTAGAAATGATGGCGAATGCAATGATATCTTTTATTTTAAAATAAATTTAATAACTCATCCGTCACTTTTGGGTCGAATATGAGGATTTTTTAAAATAAAGTAAGGGAAGATAGTACCACCCGCGTTGTTTATTGATAATGTCAACATCGGGTGTTAATTAATAGTATAAACACATATTTTGGGACATAAATCCATGACAAGTTTTTAGGTTTTTAGGAGGTCGAGTATTTATTCGTACTGGGAGTGTATGCGAATAATTGTGAAAGGACACTTGCATTGATCAAGGTAGTCCTTGATTTGATGTACATGTATTTAAAAGTGACATTCAATTGGAAATATATTTATTTTAAAGTTAAATGAGAATAAGAATAATATAATGATTAATGGAAAGAATAACTATATGAGCTAGTGATGGATCAAGGATTTTCGAAGATGGGTGTAAATCCTGAAAATGGTATGAAAACCGCCGAGAGGACTGAGACTAAAAAATTTTTGACTACTTTTCTAATTGAAATATTATAAATATTTTATTTTTAAGCATAACTTGTAAGGATGCGTTAAAATTAGAGGTATATAGGTAGTTTTATACAGAATCCCCACCACATTTTTTTCTTTAGCGAAGAAAAGGGGGCGTACGCCCCCTACGCCCCCTAAAATCCGCCTGTGTGAGCTGATCATTTGACTTTATTGAAACTTAAATGTAAATAATTTACTGATAATATTTACAAATTAGAAAATATACTATAAAAGGTCACACCTTAATGTAAGAGATTGCAATCGAGTTTATTACAGGAAATTAATTCGGAAATATATTTCATAATATTTTTGATGTAGTTTGCATTTAAAATTTATATAAAACAACAAGAATGCCACTTGGGCTGGACATCGTAAAGTTCAAGGTCTCATTTCCGTGTTTCAGTCAATATTGTCTTAACTTATAGGGTGGTGGTTAACTTCATGAACAGGTATTGAAATTTGTATATTGGACTAAATTCTTATTAGCAAAGCAATGGAAAATGTCAACATGGCATCAACATACCAAAGTAAATGCTCACTAAATACAAGGCGATTTCTTTACGATTATACTTTTTGGGCAATCTGGACTCTTCTGTCCAATCCATTGCTTTTAAATATATTGAGTAAGTACACGAAGTAAAATTGCTATAAATCAACGAAATGTTCTTATAGTGATGCGTTAGGAAGCATGGAGTAAAGAAGAAGGATACGGAGTAAATGTACACCAGACAGCGTATATCAGGGCATACGGAAAAATCATTTGAATGTGTTTGGTATCTATTTTGGCAACGTATCAATAACAGCACTAGGACCAAAAGAATGGAAATCTATTATCAAAAGTGTGAAAAACATGATCTACCCAAAAGTGCCAAGTAAAGATAAGGGATTAGTTACAAAGTCGCAAGATTATGTATACCTATTATCCGCTAAGTTCAATAATTTAGATATGATACGTATTTCATTTAACACGGCATACGCATTAAACATGATCACCTCCATAAAAACACCATAGCCAGAATCATCTCCAGCTCGGGAAATTGTTTAACCAACTCCACACTGCAATTTGAAAGGCACCAAATGCAAATGACGCAAATGAACGTTTCAACATGTAGTTGTTATAATTTTTTTTATGGAAGTATCGAAGTTCCTTTATGACATAGGTATTCGCGCATACACTACCACGAGACATCAACTTTGCATAAAAGTCAAAAAAGTGTACATAACAAAAAATCAAAACAAACGGAAAATATGCATCAGCTTCGCTTCTACACAATCTCTCATTGAAATATACTGAGAAAGGGAGAAAGAAATGAAGAAAAAATATAGAAATATCATTTTGTTCAAACGTTCATAGTTTCAATAAAATGCCGCTTTATCCATCCTTGCTTTACCATATGCAGATATATTACTGTAAAAGGTGTAAATTTGCGAGAGCTTCTGTATTCATTTAATTCTTGCATGATCAATGTCATAAAACAAGTGAACAATATTTTCAAATATCAGATGAATTTCATTATTAGTTCGACCCTGTCAACAGTCCGGATATATCACAGCGGGATGTATTGTTACTTATCACCCTCATTAAATTGATAATATTGATGTGTTAATTATTAATATACGCACATGCAGGCACTCCGATATTGGAAGGCAAGAGTTATCTACCCATACCCCCTGTGCCCTAACCGAACTAATTCTTCAGTATGATGGCGATCCTTGTTTCTGATTGGCTGATATTAAAAAAAATCTTCTATTCTGAAACTACAATGTACATGGCTAAATGAACTAATATTTGACAGGAAGCATCTATGAGAAGTTCTTTATAATAAAGTTTCCCCATTTCGTCCAGATCCGTAAAAAATATGGCCACTATTGACGATTCTTATTTCTGATTGGCTGATATCGAAAAATCTTCTCCTCTGAAACTGCTTTGCCAAATAAATTGATATTCGACAGGAAGCATTTATGAGATGTCCCTTATAAAGTTTCCTCATTTTGTCGTGATTGGTCAACAAATATGGCCGTCATGGGCGATTCTTGTTTCTGATTAGCTGATATTAGAAAAATCTTATCCTCTGAAACTGCTAAGCCAAATGAATTGATATTTGATAGGAAGCATCTATGAGCGGTCCTTTATAATGTCTCCTAATATCATCCCGATCTGCTAACAAACATGGCTGCCATGGGCGATTCTTGTTTTTGATTGGTTGATACAGAAAAAAATCTCTTTTGAAACCGCATGGCCAAATGAACTGGTATTTAATAGGAAGCATCTATGAGATGTCCTGTATAAAATGTTCTCATTTCATTTGGATCCATCAACAAATACGGGCGTTATGGGCAATTCCTGTATCTAATTCGCTGATATGAAAAAATCTTCTCTGAAATCGCATTTCCAAATGAACTGATATTTGACGCCCAAGTTATTTGCTTGTTTGATTGTAAACTCTGGACTACAGAGCTCTTTAAAAAAATATTATTCTTGATCTTTCATGGGGGAAATCACCGCAAATATTGACCCTTGGCGGATATGCATGGCGACTATGGTCAATTCTTTGTTTTAATTGGGATCATATGGAAAAAAATGCCTCTAAAAGATTTCAGCCTAATGAACCGATCAAAAGCTTTATAAAATTTTCACATTTCATGCTGATCCACAACAAACATGGTCACTTTGGGCAGTTCTTGTTTCTGTTAAGCTTATGTTTAGGAATCAATGGATTCACCTTTTTACACCCATTATTCTTACTCTAGTGTGACCAAGTTATTTAGAGCTGAATTTTAAAAGAGCTACAGGTGTTATGCAATTTGCCATAGATGCTCTTTGAAGATCCCAGTATCGATATATACATGTACCCATCATTGAATGACATAAAGGTTAGATCGTTTTACTATTGGTACATATTGACTTTGATTAACTGAAAAAGTTGAATCTATCTATAAGAGTTATTTACTTCAGTAAAAAAAATAAATTGCATCATTAACCATATGAAATAGAACAATAAGTTCCCATCACAATATTTATTTCATAATTTATTTCATCTTATAGTTGATTGATAAAAGTTCTAAATGTTTCATTGATGTTTGTACTGAATTGGTGAAATCTTAAAACATGGCAAGGGGGTAAAAAAATTAAGCTGTTTAAATACAATGAGCATTATTTATTCATCCTTTGTTGTCTTATTCTTCAATAAATAGAGTAAAAAAAGTGTAGTGTAAGATTTGTACCGCTTGTTATCATCTTCCCTGAAACTATTCAAGCAAATTTAACTATACTGTTTTGGAATGATGTATAGAAGGTCCTTTGCAAAAATTACTCATTTCAATAGGATCAGTAAAAAAACACGGGTGCCAATAGAGAACATAGCTAAACATTAGACCCCTATTGGTGAAAAACGTTATTTTTGTCATGCATGGCATAGGAGCATTTTGTCAGGTGAGCGATACAGACTCAGTCTTTGAGCCTCTAATTTATAATTGTATCATTCAAGTGATATTAAACATTCAACTTTTCAAAATAGTACTTGGTTATTAAACATGGAAAAAGTTATCTTTGATCAAATATCTTTATATAAATATTTTTAGACATTTGTATATAATATAATGTTTTCTACATTTAAATTATGTGCCTTTCTTGAAGAAAGAATGGCGAATGAACTGCTTCCTTTGCAGCATAAATCAATTTTCACATCAGTAATACTAGATATACCGGTTATGTTTTTTTAAAGACGATATCTTACTCTTGCTAAAAAAAAAAAATCGCTGCTAGCACTGTAGTATTATGCACAGTTGTTTCACAATTTCTACCAATATTTTATGTCTAGTCTCTTCTTATTTGTGCATTTTTACATATTTTGATTTGAAAGCTGCTAAATAATCCAAAAACAAATTACTGATCAGATAATAAGTATACAATTTTGAAAGTTCAAAATATTTGTTGTACTTGATATGGCATACAAACTAATGATCATGTCAAAGTAAATACGGGTTTTATTTTCAGCTAAACACTGTCAAAGATTTTGTAGAATACAGCAAAGTAACCGGTTTACATGTAAGGGTCACAGAAGACAATGATCCGGCAGATAGTGAATTAAACTTGGATTTTATGATTGATGGAGAAATGTATAAACTTAAAACACCAGATATATATCTCAAGTATGTACAGTTATAGGAAACATATGTACATTACAGGAAAATATGTATTGTAGGCAGTTATTTATAAGAAACCGTACATTTTAAACAAAAGAAGTCGCCGGTATTGAATCTTGGAGGATTCCTTTTCCACACGAGTGCACATGTGAGCACGAGTCAAGAAAATGATGTCGTAGAGATTCAATACCGACCACTTCTTTTGTTTGAAATATACGGTATGTACTTGTAGCAGTTCCATTAACTATAAGTACGTAAAAAACCAATGGTACTTGCATGCCTTAGTGGTGTAATTGATAGCGAGTTTGCCTTGCAATGTTGTAGGTATTTTAATTGGTGGTGACGAGGGTTCGAATCTCGTGTAGGGTATATAATTCCTTTTTGCGAAGATATATATCAATTGATGGTTGTTAAGATAAGTAATAGTTATTTTAAGGAATTCTGTGTGGTCTCCATAGGCGCAATAGGTATGACCGTTTCGTTAGAGATATCCAACCGTTTGGTTAAATGACATGATAGGCAACTTTTATTGAAGTATACAAGTTTTGATATTGTTCTTCCAAAATGTGAGTTGTAAAGATAAATATGTTTATTACTCTAAAAGTATACACGGCGGACGTGGCGTAGTTAGTGAGGTGGTTGGTAAACCATCTCTAAATCCCTAAAGTAGCAAAACGAAGGGTTGCGAGTTCTAGTGAAACATATGACGGAATTTTTTGAAGGACAAAAATTTAGACTTAAGATTTTCTAAACAATGTGTTCGGTCATGCAGAAAAGTGGCCTCTATTTAAAATGGGAAGCCAGTTTGAACAATAGTTTCTCTGGGGGTATTTTGGTACAATTTGATATATAAACAAAACCCGAAATAATAAAACTTTAAAGTAATTCAAACATAATAAGAAAATTACACACAGCTTTAAGACAAAGTCGAATTGCTGTGACTGCAAATTCAGTAGCTGGAAAATAAATTCTCAATTATGTTACAAAGTAAATTCTCTAATTAGCTATCATTTCTATACTTGATTTGTTTGTTTTGCTTCTTTGGTAAATTCAAAATTTAAGTGTTGCATTAAACTTGTTCAAATGTATAAATTAAGCATTTCTCTATTTGTAGGTTAAGGCCTAGGAAGGGCTTTTAAGTAATATAAATCGTGCAATATAAATTTTGCAATAAACATCTTAGACCGTGCAACATAACTTCTATATATGTTGGGTCTAAAAAGTGTTCCCTTTCCAGATATCCCGTCAATTTTTTCTCGTCTGCTTTTTTGTCCGCATGATATCACAAGCCTTATTCCAATAAAAAGTCTTTCATAAATACTTCATTATACTTTCCAGTACAAGTAAGCGTAGCATACCAATATTCTGTTCCCATTATCCTTCGTTATATTCAAATCTGACAAACAACCTGTTTACATGCGACTGGGTACTTGGAGACAGTTTGAGGATATGATATCATAGCATATTCTTGGACCCTATCGGAAAATGCTCTTTCAGATTTCTTGATGCGACTGTGCCATTTTAAAACCAAACTTGGTGACAATGATTCTTGCATATATTTCCTCTGAATACTGTTTTAATATTTCCGTTAAACGTTCAAGATGGGCAAAAGTACGGTTTAACAAAAGACCTAATAGGAAATGTATTCAACGACTTTCTAAACCACCGACAGCACTTAGCGATATATTTTGCGACACGAACAATAATTGCAATAATTATTTGGTTTTTATTTTGTAATTCAGATGGTAACAACATTCCAGATACCAACCAGCGAAGAAATTAGCTTAATATTAGACCATATGGTAAAATGCATCTCAAGTTCTTTTCTGAAACTGTTGTGCTTTTTGAAAATCTAATATAGTAACAGTGATTCTTGGATTCTGAAATTTTTTATCATGATTTTATCCCTTTAAGGATGTCACTCTTCAGGTTTTTGAAACCGTCTCTGACTGTCGAAATTCTCTCATTTTATCCATTATTATGCAGGAGAAAATTTTACACAATGACCCCCACTTTTCTTTTCAAAATATGATAATATACATCTTCAATAAACTTATGACAAAATTTGATGAAATTCTTGATGCAAAATGAATGAAAAGTCTAGAAAAGTCTGATTTCCCGCCAAAATTTTAGGCGTTTAAATCTGGCATATCAATATTTTTTGCTTAAAATGATGTATGATCCATATTCTGATGAATAAAAATAATAATTTTAGATCCTTGATATAATAAACTTGAGGAGTGACCATCCTTAATTGAAGCCAGTTGCTAACATTTCTTATGGAAATGCATTGAAACACAAAACCACTAAAAATCTATTTTTCATAAACTTCGTCACAGTAATTCGTTGGTGAGCCCTTGAAATTATGTTTATAATGTTTATACAGATTGATTGACAGCAATCAACAAATCTTTAAAAAAAGAACCGAAGACCTGTTTTATCAACTAAAAGCGATGCTTTAGAGGAGCGATAACGATTTTGAGAGCCTCTTGCTTTAATTCTGTGGAGAAATTTGACCCTGTCAATGAAAACAAAATTAAAACATGTACAAAGTTAAGCTCTTGATGTCATTTGCATTCTTAAACATATGTAATATCTTAAGGATTTGTAAGTATAGACAATAACCACTTTCATGAGCGGAAGAGTTTGAATAAAGTAGCCCTGAAATGATACTCTTGGTACTTTTAAAGATATATCATGTAATTACACCAAATGAAGACTATAAAATATGCGTAAGAATATCTATCTTTAATACTGATAAAATTAAGTATTTAAAATGATTGACAGTAACAACATAATGACAAGTTTGCTACCCCTGTCACAAGAATAATCAACACTAGTGATTTATAGAATGTGAGAGCCGTGGGCCGCTTTTTCAGTTTCTTTTTGTAGAAAGGCGCGCCTAGATTGATAAATTGATATCAACAATTTTGAGGGCCCTGTTAAAAGTGATATTGTGTGTTATTACCTAAATGTTTTGTTTGATATGTTTTATTTATTTATGTTTTTTTTTGTATCTTGAACTATATTGGAGATTGTTACTTTTGAGTGTTCTATTTCATGGTATTCTGTTGCCTGGGTGTTCTATTACCAGGTATATTTTATTGCCTGGCTACTGTGCTGGTCAAAATGATTTCATCATGAATGTTCATTACCGTTCTATTGTCTGGCTACTGTGATTGGTCAAAACGATTTCATGAATATTCATTGCTGTTCTATTTCCTGGCTAATGAACCATATTGAGTTTGTGACATTGACATGTTTGTTGGAATTTTATTTCTGCTGAAGTTCTTTGTAATAAACAACCTCAAATTATTGATAATGCGAGAAATACTACAAGACAAATTGAACACAAAAAATTAACCAGAGTTCTTACTGACGGAGCTAATTACTATGGTTTTGAAAAAGTGTAAAGCTAATGCACATTCATTAACACTGTGAAATGATTCAACATGAAAAAATATGCATCATTTTGCACATTTGTAGATATTAATCAGAAATATTAATTCTATAAAAATACAATTATATTTGTTCAGATTAACTAATCATTTTTGCTGCCAATGATCATTTTTGTATCAGAATAATAATATTAGTAAAATAATTTGAGTTTTGCAGACTGCAATTCCCGCAACTTATTTACTTTTGTGCAAATCAGGTAATGAAACAGTTATTTAATGTGTACTCAGGCAATAGCTCAGAAAATATTCTAGTCTTATGCCTGTCTACACATTAAATAACTGTATAATAGTGATTTTAAGTCTACAAAATTAACATGGTTAGTCGAAAAATAACATGGTTAGTCGGCAATAAAGTCCAACATTCGGATAACTGCACCACGTATTTAGATATGAACAAATTTTTAATCATGCATATGGTGTCTTTTTTGAAATGATTCGGTTAATACTCATCAAAAGCTTTCATTTGCGATTTAACAGCACACACGGTGATAACAAATAATCAATAGACGTAGTTGGCTACAGAAAAATGATTTTAGACTTAGATAAGGGCACTTAATTAAGCTTGGTAGAACATATCAAGAAATGTCAGAAGGGCTTTTAAGCCCATATTAAGACATCCTCACTAGGTGAACCAGGTAAATATTTCAGTTACACCAAAGCCTCATTTTTATGTGAAGATTTTTTTTAGCTGTCTCATCTTTTCTTAAAAAGATAAGAGATAAGCGACAATTTATCGGTCACTAAGCATTATAATAGATAAAATTTATTCCCTCAAAATAAACGAATAGTAGATTAATGTATTGTTATTTTTATAAATTTTAGGTTATTTCCACGATGTTTTACTCTATATACGTCTTACAGAGGACATAGAAGATTTTGGTGAATGAATATTTGTACGTAGTGTTGATTCTTCAAATGCATTGGATCAACATATTTTTGTGTTTACAAATGAACTTCATGTTCGTAGGTCACACACAAGGAATATACACCAAATATATTATGTATATGTGCAACCATATAAAATAACTTATAATTCAGAACCATAAAAGAATACATTGATATATATAGGTACACGAAAAGATAAAAGTATAACAATTACTGTAGTTTAGAAAAGGAAACTAGTAAGAAAAGGAAACTTGTGACCATCGAGATGAAGTGTATTAAAGGACATGTAAACAAAAAAGAATTAACTGCATAAACATGGAATATATTGCGTAATAAATGTCGTGTAGTTTTTGAAATTGGAATTTTATACTTCAGATTAACCCTTTAGACCTATGTTGGATGTACATGTACATTTAATATTCATCTGATCGGATAAGTGTTTAATCGTTAACGTTCGTTAAAGACGTTTTGTTTGGAGTACATGTATATTGCTGACAATTTTATAATTTAAGATATCGTTTCTAAAAGTCACAGATTCCGTTTTCTTCCGTAAATGTATATCTCTCGAGTAAGACAGCCCATATAAGGCAGGTTCACTGGAAGCTTTCTTACACTGGTACATGTCCAGTACAAGATTGCGATTTGTTCTTTGTAACAATTGTTTCCATAATAAGCCCATGAAATGATTTTGGGTTATAATTGAAAATTCCGCAAGGTATGGCGAGTTTTATCTGGATCAGTTTGATCGTTGTATTTTACGGGAGAAATGGATTCTTAAATTCTTCCAAAATCGTGATATAGTCCATAAGGAATTTTCCTCGCTTAAGATATCTCATATCTTTAATATGGTATCGTATAAGAACCTATTAATCTTCCGTAAATAATGGTTTCCAGTAAAAAATTTCGAAAGGGAGTCAAATTCAGGCGACATCAACTCCAATGAGTAAATACCCAAGCCAAAAGTGTAACATTTTTATGAAAAAAAGAAATGCAAATGACTTGATCATAATTTTCTTGACATCACAGTATAAAGGTCCCTCAAATGGCCACGTTGCTGTTCATTTTACGAAAGGATATGGAGTAAATGAACATGAGACCATAACACATATGTTAACTCAAACTGCAATAATTTTAATGAGCTGTATGGCCATTTCGGAAATTTATTCCTCATCAGCAGCACCAGAACCCAAACAAAGGAAATCCATAATTTCAAAAAATGTTAAAATGCACAAAACCAAACGAAATCCGAACAATCAGTAATATCTGTTGCTGTTCATGTATAGGTTTGCAGACGTTTGTATTTGTATTTCATTGCAGAAATGGGTTCTTACATTTGATTAAAGATTGTATACTTTTCACATTTGTGCGGAATTCTAGGTCTTTTCCTCTTTCCCTTGCTGCGCTCAACTAGAGAAAGGACGAAATTTGAAATTATAAGGAATTCAGCTTCCTCTACAAGACGATTTACATTCACTTTTGAATATGTCACAATTTACTTGGAATCGAGTTATGATACACCTACTTACATGTATGCTTGTAGCATATATAGACGTTTTGTTATTTACTGACAAAGATGGACGTTAAAAATTTGGCAGTATTTGATATAGCTGATGATTTTAAATTTTTAGTCGAGAACTTGTGCTTTTTTGCTTTCATAGCATAACTATTATCTCCTCTCCAGTGGATGGAGTGTACATTTTACAGTTGATTGGACCGTGTCGAGCATGGAGTCTCAACAAAGACTTAGAATAGCAAAAAATGTTACACCAGGTACCTTCAAATATTGTATGGCCCCAACCAAAATATCACTGAAAAAAGGAATGTGTCGGTCAGCTTTCCTGACTACTTGATGCTACTTTAGTTCACCATGAGTACTTTAGTTTCTAATGATTTTTTTTGGTTGAAGTTGGTGTCTGGCTCTTTTATTTTTGTTTTTGTTTTCTTTAGCCTTTTCTCTAGACTCTGATTTGTGTACATGCATTTAACGTATCCGCTGTTCCGTCGTTTTCTACTGCCGGTTTTATGACCATGCTGATATTCTTTTAGCGACATCTACATGTATTTTTAATTGAACGGGGACATATGGATGTTTAAATAATATTGTGCATCAAATAGCATTACGCATGTAAAAAAGAAGAATGTTTGGTTCAAGTAACTTAATACCGAAGATACTGATATATATATATCAAAAGATGTATAACACTTTTTCAAGATACAAAAAATTTCTAACCAAGATTACATATTATATCAAATGCTGATAACATTATTGAAATAACACATGAGAGAGAACTTTCCGTTTTGTTTGCTGCTTTTCATAGAATTCAAAACCAAAATACGTAATGCATTAAAAGACATACTAAAAAGGGAAGCAGATTGTAAGAAAATTGAAACAGAGGATGGTTCAGTAATTCTGGAAGTAGGTCAATCACGACACCAAGATAAATGACGTTCTATGTAATAGTTCAACTACACTTTAATTGTTTGAAAACACATGTTGTTACTTTCATTCGTTCAGAAATTCTATGGCCGTCACCATGACATCATTGACAGATATGACGTGTCTGTGTCCCAAATGAAAACGGACATTTTCAGCTAGATTTCACGTCTTCACGGATTTGACATAATCGGATTTGACTCAACCCTGGATTGACTCACTGATAGTGTGACAGGTGCCGCTAGCGGAGCAGGACATGCTAACCCTTCCGGAGCACCTGGTGTCACTCCCGGTTTTCATGGGAGTTCACACTATGAGTGCCTTAGTTCTTAATGTTATCTTTTTATTTCCGTGCATTGTAGCTGTCTCACGTCCTTGTTTTGTCTTTGTTTTTATCTGTTACCGTTTTTGCCATGTCTTTGGACTTCGATTTTTGTAGTCATCGCTTCCCTTGTTCCTTCGGTATTCTACTGCCGTCGTTTTATGTTAAAAAGAAGAATATTTTGTTTAGGATATATAAATACAGCAATAATTTTAACATTATTGCACGATATAAAAATAACTTGGAGAGAACGTTTCCCTTTTGTAAAGTAGAAATGTAAGCAAAAATACGAAATGTATACAAAGCCGTTAATAGTGACATAATAAAGAAGGAAGCAGTTTGTGCGAAAACCTTCGTGTGAATGATGAAACAGAGCTGAATTCAATAGCTCTGAAAATAGGTCATTCACGATACCAAGATAAGTGACGTTCTACATATTAAGTTAATTAAAAAAGGGCAATGACTGAACTGAACATCTTTACTACATAGATACTCGAAAATTCTGGTTCTGCCAGCAGGTGCATTTTATCATAGGCATTTCTAATTGTTGAGATCTAGCAATCTTATATTAAAAAGAAATTGAATCCCGGAACGTTCGACCCCGCGCCTAGTTGTACGATTTAGCGATCTCCCATCAGTCAACGGATAATCCACGGCAAACAATTTAAGTTTATAAATACAATTTTTTGTTGACACCATATTGTTCATGTAGTGATTTTCAACATCTTTTGATAATTGGTATTTAAATTAAGCATACTTACAATAGGTATAACCCGTGTATTACTTATAATCCATCAGGGTACAGTAATAAAATTCACAGCGACCCTTCGAGTAATTTCATATAACGAATGATAATATTAAACAAACCAAAAGTTCTTAATTTTTATTTTATAGTTACTTATTTATTTTATCAAGAAACACTATAACAATATTATATAATAATTATTTGTTATAAAGAACATAATTTATATAAGAACAAAAAACAGAGTATGACCTCATCACTACAGAAAAATATCTGCATATAAAATAAGATCTAAATACGGTGTATCTACAGGAGTTGTAGAAACAATGATTGGCAAAATATATATGAATGAAGGACTGTTTTTCTGAATTTGCCCTACAGTCAGACACACCAGAGGTTAAATAAAAGTTATAGTTGAAGTGCCATTAACTTCTACTATGGACGAACAAAGAATGAATTTAACAGGTTAAGATTTTCCAACAAACAAAACAAGGAATCTATGAACCAATGCTCAAACCAAGATAGGAGTGTTTGCTCTTTGTTGAAGGCCTAATGGTGACTTCAAGATGAAGAACAACAATGAAAGCGTTGTTCCATTTGCTTAATTTTACCTTGTATTTATAAATTAGGATTTTGTTCCATGTACATTTACTCCATATCCCTTTATTTGTTCACCTGTGATATCTCGCTGTCGACAGTAAGCTTCTTATATCCTGTACTGGTTTTAAACAAAATACCATTGGAAAAAATACCGAAGTCATTATACCCCCGCTTGACAAAATGGGGTTATACAGTGAAAGGGTTCTCTGTCCGTCCGTCCCCCCGACCGTCCGTCAGTAACACCTAATGGTACCCATTTCTTATCCATTACTCCTCCTGGACCAATAAATGGATTTTCCTTAAACCTATGTATAAACTGTTTGACATAATGTTGATGTGTACCTCCTATTTCAGAATTCGATTGAATTGATTATTTGGGTATTGACTTAGCCATTATATTGCAAGTGGGTACCAATCTATTATGCGCTACTCCTCCTGAACCACTGAATAGATTTTCATCAAACTTTAACGAAGTCTTTGTGACATAATGACACCTTCTATTTCAGGATTTGATTTGATTGATTTTAAACATATGGAATCGAATGAGGGAACGGGGTATATATTAGTGAACTTTGCTCATAAATTTTCTAGTTGGAAGTTTAATTTCTACATATGGCCATTTCGAAAACTTATGTGTCTTCAGTGCAGATCAAATCAAAATATTTGTAAGACCATTAACCAAAAATTTGTAAAATCTTGATAGAAAACATACAGCAAGAGATCTAAATTGGGACCAAAATCAGCTATGGACAAACCTATGCAGGAGGGATATAATCCTTTGTTTTAACCAAATTTTTGAAATTTAGATATTGCAAGTTTCCAAGTAAAATTCGTTTTCCGGGCAAGCACCGAAGTACTGACTACTAGGTTTGTGAATTCCTAGTAGTCCACCAACAGAGGCATTGGCCCAGTGGTTATAACAAAGTACAGAAGTTATTGTAAATATTGTTTCTGCATATGGCCATTTCGACAACTTATGGCTCTTTTGTGCAGATCAAATCAAAATATTTGGAGGACCATAAACCGCAAATTTGTCAAATCTGATGGAGAACAAATGACTTGGAGATCTAAATGAAGAGCCAGATCAGCTAAGAACAGAGCTATGCAAAAGTGAGATACTCCTTAGTCTCAATTCGTGTTGGATGTGAATTGCCGTGGTTTTGGATTTATGATTTTAGAATTCCCACGTTCCTCTACATGTTGCTGATGTTTTTTAAGCATATAAAATTTCGATATTGCAAATTTCAAAGGAATACATGTATCGGTTTTTGGAACAACACCGAAGTATTGCCTGTTGGGTTGATGATCACCTTTGCGGACTATAAGTTTACCAGTAGGGGTAATAAATAACAAAATACAGAAGTTATTATAAATTATGAAAATACAAAACTTTTAGAAAATATCGAATACCTTTGCTGTAAAAGATTTCATAAATTATTTTCAAATGGTCAGTGATTAATTAAGTCGTTAAGCATGACATAGTGTCCCTTTGAATCAAACCTCAATATGGCTGATTATGTTAAGCTTGTGATAAAATATCAAATTTGTACGGAGATATATGCGAAGAACATTTGATAAAAATCTACACATGTAAACACGATCACGGGGAAAGTGTGGGGTATAATTACATAATTTCCCAACTTGATAACTGTTAACAAAGATCTTACATTACTTGTGATTAACCGGCTTTTATCTTTGATTCCAACAGCTGAATTTGTTTTCACAAATAAACTACATGTAAGGGATGATTTTTGTAAGGGATGATAGTGTGACGGGTGTCGCTAGCGGGGCAGGACATGCTTACCCTTCCGGAGCACCTGATGTCACTCCCGGTTTTCATGGGAGTTCACACTATGAGTGCCTTAGTTCTTAATGTTATCTTTTTATTTCCGTGCATTGTAGCTGTCTCACGTCCTTGTTTTGTCTTTGTCTTTGTTTTTATCTGTTACCGTTTTTGCCATGTCTTTGGACTTCGATTTTTGTAGTCATCGCTTCCCTTGTTCCTTCGGTATTCTACTGCCGTTGTTTTAAGTTAAAAGATCAAGACAGGATGAATATGTTTTGTGAATGGTTTAAAAAAAGAAAAATTGTGTTTCAATATTTTTCTTTAGTGAGGGATTTTCTAAAATAAACCCTTACATTTTGATCAATTTCTTCTTGTGCCATTTAATCTTTTTTCTAGCTATAATTATTCTCACTATTACGAGAACAAGTCTCTTGATTTATTAGTCAATCAATCATCTCTTTCATTTACATTCAGCTGCTCTATAAAGAAAACTACAACTTACACATTTTAACTTTTTGACATCTTGTGAATTAAATTTTATTATTTAGTTCATAACCTTTTTGCGATTTCAAAATTTTATTCTGACCACCTGTTTATTGTCCCCAAATCTCACGATTTTATCATCCCGAGTTTTCTTACTATTGACTCGATGAGTGCCGGGTGGTAGTTTATATGTTGTAATTATCGTATGTTGCCCTTTTTATCGGGTAACGGACTACAGCGATTGTAAATATTTTACGAAAGGATATGGAGTAAATGGACATGAGACCATGTAAGAACATTTTGTCAGTTATTTTTGTTTAGATTGTTGACGATCCAACATCCAAGACATGTAATAACATGGGTGATGGAATGCTCGACATCTAGAAATGAATTCCGCTAAAACCGGTGCTAGGGGCCGTCTTGAACCTAATGTGAGGTATGAGCAAAGCAAAGCTAATTGTTGAAGGCCTCATGGTGACTTCAAGATAAAGAACAACAATAAAAGCGTTGTTAAATTGCTTGTTTTACCATGTATTTGTAGCGATTTCGTCTCATGTGCATTTACTCCATATCCCTTCATTGATTGTTATAGAATCCATATCTATAAAGCATTACAAAAAGATTAAAGATTCGTTCCATAAAACGGAACCAATAATTAGCATTTATCATTTCATCTTTGGCATTTAACAGATACTGAGATGTATTGTGTGATTACTATAGAAAAGGAGTACTACTACTAATTATGTTTAGTGCTTTAGTTTTCTGGCGTTCTTGTACATTTTTGTTTATTTGTTTTGTCTTTGTCATACTGTCTCAATTCGTGTTGCTGTGAATTGCCGTGATTTAAGATTTATGATTTTAGAATTTCCCCCTTTCCTCGTTCTTGCTTCGGTATTCGTTTGCCGATGTATCTGTTTAAGCAGAATTAATCAAAGATGCCTAATATGTATGCATAAATTATATATCTGTTCCCTCGAGTTAAAACAAAAACAAAAAAATATTTGTTTATTTAATTGTCAAAATGATAATAAAAATGCAGAAAGTACAATAATATATCGATTCTTATCTTAGTCGATCCTTACATACTCTTTGTATACTACAAAAAATAAGTATTTCAATTTTTTTTCTGTTTTGAGGGATATTTCTAGAATTAAACTTCACTTAAATACTTGAATAAATTATTTCTCCGATTCCAACTAGTGTCAAGACTCAGTTCTTCCCACAAGCATCTTGATCTCTTCGTGAAACAATCATTTCCATATCTATTAAGCAATGAAAAATTATAAAAAGTTTGTTTCATACAACGGAACCAATAATCATCTACTGCATTAGTTAGATTATGGATACTTTAGTTGTATTGTGTGATCCCTTTTCTAATTATCCTGTTCTAAGTTGTGTAATACGTATACCTGAGCGATATATGTGTTGTCAGAAGGGTTTTATTCGAGTTAAAACAAAAGCAAAAGAAATATATATATATTGTTTATTTAATGGTCAAATTGAATATCGGATGAATAATATAATACAAAAGTAATTAATTTGATTTCATGTCTTTCTCATACGCCCTTTGTATATTACAACATCAATTGTGAATTTCATTTTTCTATTTTTGAAGGATATTTCTTAAACAATGCCGTCACTTATTCTATGTTGCACGATTTCAATCTCTGTTCTCGAAACCAGTGTTAAGTCTCTGTTTTTCTCATTTGTATCTTGATATTGTATTGCTATAACTGTCTCTCCCTTAAATTCCATATCTTTTATTTATGGCTTTCCATATTATTTGATTTTAATGCTGCTGATGAGAGGTTACTCCTTGAAACACGTGTACAGCATAACAAAATTTACTGTTTTTCTGCAACTTCGGTATTTTTGTATGACATAAAAAATTCACCTTGCGTTTTATAGAAATTTACTGTTTTTATCAAAATTCAAACCCCTTAAAATACTAAGGCTTCATTCCGTGTATGGCACTCGGTAGATGTCCTTGGTACTGAATTTGGCCTCCTATTTCGATGTTATTTGGTAATGAGTACCTGTACTTCTTTTTTGACTACTTTTGGATTATGGCTTTCCATATGATTTGATTTTAATGCTGCTGATGAGAGGTTACTCCTTGAAACACCTGTACAGCATAACGAAATTTACTGTTTTTCTGCAACTTCGGTATATTTGTATTTTGAAACAATTGGATCGATACCACTGCTGGTAGACCAGAGGTCCCCGAGGGTATTCACCAGTCCAATAGTCAGACTTGTCTGACATGAAAAATTTACCTTGCGTTTCATAGAAATTTACTGTTTTTATTAGAATTCAAACCCCTTAAAAATACTAAGGCTTCATTCCGTGTATGGCACTCGGTAGATGTTCTTGTACTGGGTTTTGCCTCCTATTTCGATGTTATTTGGTAATGAGTACTTCTTTTTTGACTATTTTTTTATTATGGCATTCCATATTATTTAATTTTAATGCTGTTGATAAGAGGTTACTCCTTGAAACACGTGTACAGCATAACGAAATTTACTGTTTTTCTGCAACTTCGGTATTTTTTTGTATTTTAAGCAATAAAAAGGGTTAAAATTGTGTTTCATACAACTGATATATTAAATACCATTATCATATCATCTATAGCTGGTCGTAAATGTTGTAATTTGAGATCCCTATACTAAGGGTGCACTACTTATAATCTTGTTTAGTCCAATGTGTTTATAAGGTATACATGAATAATATATGTGCTGTCAGAAGAGATTTCCTTGAGGTAAAAACAAAACAAATATATGTTTATAAAATGGTTATTCTGTTTATCGGATAAATAAAATACTACAAAAATATAATAAGATCTGATGTCTTTTCTTAAGTTGAGACTCACGAGACTCACATGTATATCGGATAAATAAAATACTACCAAAATATGATACAATTTCATGCCTTTTCTTAAGTCGAGACTCACATGCCATTCGTATAAAAGAAGATGAACTAAGTATTTCAAATTTGTCTATTTTCCGGGATGATTTTTTAAATAATACCGTTACTTATACTTTCTTGTCCGACTTCATCCTCTGTTCTCGAAACCGGTGTTAAGTCTTTGTTCTTCTCAATAGAATCTTGATCTTTGGATGATACAATAGTCTCTCTACTAGATTCCATATCTATTAATCAATGAAAATGATTAAAATTTTGTTTTATACAACTGTAACTGTTAATAGCATTTATCATATCAGATACTGGATGTTCATGCTGTATAATGTGATCCTTATAGTAAAGGTGCACTACTAATAATTCAAAAACAAAAGACAACAGTTAACATCTTCAGCTGAAAATTATAATCACAGGCTACAACCCCCAAGAGAACTGCACTAAAAATGGTATCTATACCATTGTGTAGATGTAAATGATGTTTTTCTGTGTTCCTTATAGTAAAAATCCTGTTTAAGCCAAATTGTTCTAAAGTGTCTCATATATATCAATGAATGATATCTGTGTTGTAAGAGGGGTTTCGATTAAAAAAAAAAACAAAAAGGAGGGGTTGCTATAAGGCCGTTTTTCGGCCCATAATATATCTGATTAATATATTAATAATTGAAGTGCCCTATATATATATATATATATATATATATAGGGCATACTAGTTATCATATGAAATCAATATCAAGTGACTTGATCACGTGACAGCCATTTTCAATATGGTGGTCAAAATTAGACAATTCAACACCTCCAAACTACTGACGCGTTCAACATAAATTTAAATGTAAACTAGAAGTACTGTGGTCCGCTAGGCCACAAATGAATACCCCCGCTTCCAAAGTGTAATACGATTCTTTAAACAGTTGTCCAGACCAAATTTGAAATTGCCCCACTCATACAAGCCAAGAAAACATGAGGTGGTAATACAGCATTAGTTTAGTTATAGTTAAACATCAAAGAATCAGCAAACAGGGAAGTGCATGCACAACAGACCTGTAAATGGCTTACACATTTAAACTCATTTTTATAAAGCTCCAGTCCAAATTTGAAATCATTTCCACCTATAAAAGCCAAATAACCTGTAACAAAAAATTCTCATTCATAAAGGGTTATAGTAAAACTTCAACATATAAGCCAACAGGAAGTGGTAATACAGCAGACCTGAAAATAGCTTACAGGTTACAACTCATTATTATAAAGTTCCAGACCAAATTTGAAATAACTCCAATCTATACAATTCAAGTAAACTGCGACGAATATTCTCATCCATAGTGTGTTATAGTAAAACTTCAACATATCGGCAAACAGGAAGTAGCAACACGACAGACCCGAAAATAGCTTACACGTTACAACTCATCATAATCAAGCTTCTGACCAAATATGAAATCATTCCAACATATACATGCTCAGAAAACTGTTGACGAAAATTTCTCATCCATAGTGTGTTATTGTAATACTTCAACATATCGGCAAACAGATAGTAGAGACAAGACAGACCCGAAAATAGCTTACACGTCACAACTCATCATAATAAAGCTTCTGACCAAATATGAAATCATTCCAACATATACAAGCTGAGAAAACTATGACGAAAATTCCTCATCCATAGTGTGTTATAATAAAACTTCAACATATCGGCAAACAGGAAGAAGCAACACGACAGACCCGAAAATAGCTTACATGTTACAATTCATCATAATCAAGCTTCTGACCAAATATAAAATCATTCCAACATATACAAGCTGAGAAAACTGTGACGAAAATTCTCATCCATAGTGTGTTATAGTAAAACTTCAACATATCGGCAAACAGGAAGAAGAGGTACGACAGACCCGAAAATAGCTTACACGTTACAACTCATCATAATCAAGCTTCTGACCAAATATGAAATCATTCCAACATATACATGCTTAGAAAACTGTTGACGAAAATTTCTCATCCATAGTGTGTTATAGTAATACTTCAACATATCGGCAAACAGGAAGTAGCAATACGACAGACCCGAAAATAGCTTACACGTCACAACTCATCATAATGAAGCTTCTGACCAAATATGAAATCATTCCAACATATACAAGCTGAGAAAACTATGACGAAAATTTCTCATCCATAGTGTGTTATAATAAAACTTCAACATATCGGCGAACAGGAAGAAGCAACACGACAGACCCGAAAATAGCTTACATGTTACAATTCATCATAATCAAGCTTCTGACCAAATATGAAATCATTCCTACATATACAAGCTGAGAAAACTGACGAACATTTCTCATCCATAGTGTGTTATAGTAAAACTTCAACATATCGGCAAGCAGGAAGTAGCAACACGACAGACCCGAAAATAGCTTACACGTTACAACTCATCATAATCAAGCTTCTGACTAAATATGAAATCATTTCAATATATACAAGCTGAGAAAACTGTGACCAAAAATGTGCGACAGACGGACCGACAGACGAACGGACGGACAGACGGACGGACGGACGCGGCCATCACTATATACCCGCCACTTTTTCAAAGAGGGGGTATAAAAATTTCTACTTATGTTTGAGCTTAACATTGTTAACAGACAATTAAACATTCATATTTGTCTAAAAAGAGAAGAACAATCGATAGAATTACTGTAAAAAGTTATGATATCTAGACCGATGTTTGTATGGTTACAAATCAATGAAGCTATATGCTCAAAAAGTGAAATACATTTTAAACATTCATATTTGTCTAAAAAGAGAAGAACAATCGATAGAATTTCTGTAAAAAGTTATGATATCTAGACCGATGTTTGCATGGTTACAAATCAATAAAGTTATATGCTCAAAAAGTGAAATATAAAAAAACCTAAATTACTTCATAAGTAGGCTTGGAGAAAGTTTTCTTTGTTAACTATGAATTTATTTAAGTGTGTGAACACAATTCAAGGGAGGACACAATCATAATTATCAAAAGGTAAACAGAATGTAATACCCACATGTTTGATAATATATCCCACAATATAAATGACTATACAAGCAAGGACGTATAAAGAAATTATAAGTCCTTGATACAAGGTTTGAGAAAAAATTGCAAGTTGGTATCATTTACCGTTTCAGAGGATTGATTAATGAAAAATTAAGGGTCACCGACATTGATATATGACCCTTTGACTTGAACCGATCAATCTTCATACCAAACACAAAAGCCCATTTCAAGAGACAAAAAAAAAACTATAGTCTTTACAAGGCTTTGTCATAGGAACAGGAATAATCTGATCTTGAGAAGAAAGGTCTGGGGTCATGAATCATGGCATAGGCCCATGCCCTCGAAGATATATATCTTCATATTTGATATCAAACGCATACCTCAAAAGATGAAAAAGTAATAGCCTGGATACGACTTGTCATTAAGAAAGCAATAATCTGACCTTGAAGAAAATGGTCGAGGTCAAAGTTACACCAATCCCGTTCATGACATCTATATTCTTGAAGTGATATATTATTTGCAGAATATCAAAGCCCATCTCAAACGACAAAAAAGTTATAGTCCGGACACAACTTGTCATTAGAAAATCAATAATCTGACTGTGAGGAAAATAGTCGAGGTCAAAGGTCACCAATCAAGGATTACGATTCATTTTCATGAAGTGATCTACCTACATGCAAACTATCAAAAGCCTATCTCAAAAGTGAAAAAAGTGTAGCCCATTAGAAAAGCAATAATCTGACCTTGAAGACAAAGGTCAAAGTCAAAGGTCACAAATCATGGTTCTTGACACATTGTCTTGAAGTGATCTATCTACATAAAACATATCAAAACTCTATCTTTGAAGACAAAAAGATTTAGCCATTTCTAGACATTAGAAAAGCAATAATCTGACCTTGGGGAAAAAAGGTCAAGGTCAAAGATCACCAGTCATGGTTCATGACACATTGTCTTGAATTGATCTTTTTACATGCAAATATAAAAATCCTGACACATCTTCTTAAACTTATCTTTCTACATGCAAAATATCAAAAGCCTATCTCAAAAGACAAAGAAGTTATAGCCCGGACACGACTTTGTTTTGGTCGGACTGACGAACGGATGCAAGTATGGATGGACAGACAGACAGAGTGATAACTGTAGGGCATCTTCCACTTTCTGGCGAGGGCTCTAATTACTTTTATGTTTGAAAAATGGTAAAAATACATGTATCACAAATCGGCAAATATCACAGAATTTTCTGAGTAAAACTAAGCTCAAAGTATGAATAAATGCGCAATATATAAGTCAAACACATCTAAAATATTAAAACCTTAAGGCATTTCAAATTTTTTAATGCGAAATACAATATAAAGAGCTACCACACTTTTTAATGGATCCTGTCATCTTTATTTAAGATTATCGCCCTTTTTACTCCAATTTTATCAGTTTTTTTTAAATTAAACCCTGATCCTCCCTGTGAAGCAACATTACTTTATATTTATTTTACTACTTAATTTATGCAGCTTCTACCATTTAAAACTCGTTTTGGTTCAGAGGGTGCATCAATATGATACTCCAAATTTTATAGGACCCCTTAAGACACATTTCCCATAGACATAATGCTAAATGATGTAGAGGGTACCCCACATCGAAGACCATGCATCCGTTTGTTACGATAGTTTCGCCTACAGAATTCCAACGATTTGTTTCTACATACAATAAGCTTTAAAACACTGTATGAAATGTAATATTTTTCAAAACTTTATATTCTGAATAAATCATGGGCCAAATTAGGATCTTATAGCAACCCGTCATTTATATATGTTTATTTTATGGGTAAGTATACTTCCAGGTAAAATTGAAAAATCTTGTGGCACATCAGAGAAATGCGTTTTCTTTTAATGTTGTTTTTCCGGTTTAGTTTAAATGATTGTAAGATATATACCCATTTTTTATTGACTCATTACAAATCACACAGAATTTATTTTTATACATCAGTATGTTTTTCTTTAGTAGATAAATTTACTATTTCTTCGCACTTGTCTTGTATTGCCGGTCATTACTTTCAATGACTATTTACCGGTGATGAACTATTTACTGGTCATTTAATAGGACGATTAACTATTTACCGATGGCCGGTATCTTTGATGTTCTATTTCGGTACAGTAAAACACTTATTTACTGGCTATTCGAACAATAGCAAGTGTATGGTTTCCCTCGACACCAATTACATGTATTTTCCTCTGCATTGCGAAAGGAAAAAGTTTTGTCTCGGGAAACCAGAAACTTATTAATGTCCTCATATATAGTCATAAAAAGATGTATACCACAAGTGAATTATGGTGGATTTGACACGAAAAAGGTCCCTTTACATTTGTAATATTTATATAATTCATGACATGTTTTAATATCCTTAGCCAAGAGGTGTATGAAATTTACAGCTATTCCATGATGCTATCGCACTTTGTAATGTATATATTAGAGGATCAAAATGATCCTGTGCTTAAACCCTTTTCTCCTTTTAGAAATATTTTTTTTACATAAAATGTACTGCAATATGGGAGATACCTCGCTTATATTTATATAGAAACTATCTAGAATTTAAATGCTACTATAACCATTTGGGCAAACACTTTTGAGAAATTCTTGTTTGCTTATGAATTTTCTTATGAGCAGAAATTAAGATCAGACCAAAACTTATGAAAGTAAAATATCACATAAGCCATTTGTACAATATTTTGATTTTTAAATAAAACTGCATTTTAATTGAATTTTGGATAAATGATATGATTCAAAGAAATAATAATACACGCCATTTGTGTGCGTGTTTTTTTAAGAGATATTTTCTTAATAATACCGTTACTTTTTCCTTCTCGTCCATTTTCAATCTCTGTTTTCGAAACCGGTGTTAAGTCTTTATTCTTCTCTCTAGCATCTTGATCCTTGGCTGATACAATCGTCTCCCGCTTAGATTCCATACCTAGTAAGCAATAAAAAATAATTACAATTTCATTTGATACAACTGAAGCAGTAACTACCTTTTATCATATCATCTTTTGTATTGGCCGGATACTGAGTGAAAATTTTGTATTATCTTTATAGTAATGGTGCACTATTAATATTCCTGTTTCAGTAGAATTTATCTCTGTAGTCTAATACGTAAACATGAATACATGAATCATAAATGTATTGTCAAATGGGTTTTTCTCGAGTTTGTCTATTAGAGGATGCACTAAGTATTTTAACATTTTTGCTATTTTGAGGGATATTTCTTAAATACAAAAAATGTAATACCCTTACTTATAACTTCTTGTCCAATTTCAGTCTCTGTTCTTGTAACCGGTGTTGAGTCTGTGCTGTTCTCGCTTGTGTCTTGATCTTTTTGTAATGAAATAATCTCTCTATTAGATTACATATCTATTAAACAACGTAAATGATTAAAATTTTGTTTGATGCAACCGAAACAGTAAATAGAATTTATCATATCATCAATGGCATTGATCAAATATTGGATGTAAATGATGCAATCTGTGATCCATATAGTAAAGATGTCTTACTAATAATTCTGTTTAAGCAGAATTAATCTAAGTTGTACAATACATTCTATACATGAATTATATATCTTGTGTCAGATGGGTTTTCCTCGAGGTTAAAAAAAAACAAATGTATGTTTATTTAATGGTCAAACTGGGTATCGGATCGATAATATAATACAAAGATATAACAGGATTTCATGTCTTTTCTAAAGTCGGTCCTCGCACGTCATTTGTGTATTGGAAGATGAACTAGGTATTCCAACATCTTTTTTTTATTTTGAGAAATTTTTCAAAATAATACCAATACTTTTTCCTTTTCGTCCAATTTCAATCTCTGTTTTCAAAACCGGTGTTAAGTCTTTGTTCTTCTCTCCAACATCTTGATCTTTGGGTGTTACAATCGTCTCTTCCTTAGATTCCGTATCTATTAAGCAATAAAAAAATGATAACAGCTTCATTTTATGCAACTGAAGCAGTTAATACCTTCTACTGAGTGAAAATTTCGTATCATCCTTAGATGAAAGGTGTACTGTTAATCTTAGTCGTCTATTACGTATACATGAATGATAAATGTGTTGTCAAAAGGGTTTTTCTCGGGTTTGAGCAAAAAATAAAATATAGAATAAAAAAGATAACAGGAAACACCTACAAAACAAAACATAGCCACATGCCACAAAGTAAACAACGATAGGAACTCGGGACAGCGGGACTTGGTACCGGCACAACCAAAGCCAGCGGTAGGGTTAAACCGGTTTATGGGTACCCAAACCTCCCCTTTCTCTGTCCCGTTTCCCTATAGTATAATAAAATAATAAACATACGAATAAAACCCATACAGGTAGACTACTAACTCCATGACCACAATCTAGAAAAGAAAAATGGGGGAACAAAACGTAATTTTGAAAGATGTTTATTTACTAGTCAAACTGAGAATCAGATACCTAAAAAAATTTAAAAAAATTAAAAAACTTTACATGACTTTTCTGAAATCGATCCTCACACGTTCTTTGCGAATAAGAAGATTTAACATTTTTCTGTTTTGAGGAATATTTCTCAAATAATACTGTTACTTCTTCCTTCTCGTCCAATTTCAATCTCTGTTCTCGAAACTTGGGTCAAGTCTTTGTTCTTCTTCTTAGCATCTTGATATGTGGGTGTTACAATCGTCTCGCCCTTAGATACCGTATCTATTAAGCAATAAAAAATGATTAAATTTCATTTAAAAAAACTGAAGCAGTAAATGCCTTTTATCATATCATCTTTTGTATTGGTCGGATACTGAGTGAAAATTTTGTATCATCTTTATAGTGATGGCGCACTATCAAATATTGCTTTTTCAGTAGAATTAATCTTAGTCGTCTTATACATATACATGAATGATAGATGTGTTGTCAAAAGGGGTTTTATCGGGTTTGAACAAACAAAAAAACATGTAATATGTTAATCTTTTGTCAAACTGAGCATCAGATACAAAATTTAATGCAAATAAAAATTAAAAACAACTGTTCATGACTTTTCTGAAGTAGCTCCTCACATGCTTTTTGTGTATTAGAAGATGCACTAAGTATTTTTACATTTTGCAATTTTGAGGGATATTTCTTAAATACAAAAAAAATGAACTACTGTTACTTTTACCTTCTTGTCCAATTTCAGTCTCTGTTCTTGTAACTGGTGTTGAGTCTGTGCTGTTCTCGCTTGTATCTTGATCTTTTCGTAATAAAATAAACTCCCTATTAGATTACATATATATTACGCAATATAAAAAATAACTTAATACCGACGTTACTGTGAATTTATTTTCTGCACATGTTCATTTCGACAATTAATGTCTCTTCAGTGCAGATAAAATCTAAACTTTTGGAAGACCATCAACTTGAAGACGTTTAAATACTGATAAAGATGATATAAATGATTAAAATATTGTTTGATGCAACCACAACAGCAAATAGCATTTATCATATCATCAATGGCGTTGATCAAATACTGGATGTAAATGATGCATTGAGTGATCTATATAGTAAAGATGCCTTACTAATAATTATATTCAAGGAGAATTAATCGAAGTTGAACAATACATTCTTTACATGAATTATATATGTGGTGTCAGATGGGTTTTCCTCGAGGTTAAAAAATATTTAATGGTAAAACTGGGTATCTGATCAATAATATAGTTAAAAAATATAATGCGATTTCATGTCTTTTCTAAAGCCGGTCCTCGCACGTCGTTGGTGTATTGGAAGATGAACTAGGTACTGATTTTGAAAGATTTTTCTAAATAATCTGTTACTTTTTCCTTCTCCTCCAGTTCCAATCTCTGTTCTCGAGACCGGTGTTAAGTCTTTGTTCTTCTCTCTAGCATCTTGATCCTTGGATGTTACAATAGTCCCTTCCTTAGGTACCGTATCTATTTAGCAATAAAAAAATGATTACAATTTCATTTTATACAACTGAAGCAGTAAATACCTTTTATCATATCACATTTTGTATTGGTCGGATACCGAGTGAAAATTTTGTATTATCCTTATAATAAAGGTGCACTATTAATAATCCTATTTCAGTAGAATCAATCTTAGTCGTCTAATGATAGATGTATTGTCAGAAGGTTTTTTTTTCGGGTTTGAAAAATAAGTTAAAAAAACATGCTAATTTTTTGTCAAACTGAGCATCAAATACATAATATAATGCAATACAATTAAAAAAAAAAATCATAACTACTCTGAAGTCGCTCCTCACAACTACTCTGAAGTCGCTCCTCACACACCTTTTGTTTATTAGAAGATTCACTAAGTATTTTTACATTTTGATATTTTGAGGGATATTTCTAAAATACAAAAAAAATGTAATACCATTACTTATACCTTCTTGTCCAATTTCAGTCTCTGTTCTTGTAACCGGTGTTGAGTCTGTGCTGTTCTCGCTTGTATCTTGATCTTTTCGTAATGAAATAATATCTCTATTAGATTACATATCTATTACGCAATATAACGTTAAAGGCTTAAAATTTTGTTTGATGCAACCGAAACAGTAAATAGCATTTATCATATCATCAATGACATTGATCAAATACTGGATGTAAATGATGTATTGTGTGATCCATATAGTAAAGATGCCTTACTAATAATCCTGTTAAAGGTGTCTTAGTGGTATTATTCCGCCAGTTTTGTATAATAATAGTTCATTTAGGTTATATTCAACAAAACATTTTACAAAATAAGTATTTAAAATGTAAAAGGAGTTCCAAAGTGTTTAGAATTATTATACCTTATCACTTTCACGACATTTTTATTACAAAAAGGTGAACTGAAACATACATTCCTGGATTTACAGAACACAGATATTATGCAAGAGAGATAATTTGATAAAAGAATTAAACAAATATATCACTAGAGAAATCAACTTTTGCAATTTATCTCTTATTTCAACGGTGACCCCAACTTTTATTTTTTATATGTATACTATAAAATGATTTCAAAACACAGGTAAAGTATGAACAAAATCTATAATAGATTTTTCAAGCTATCCTGCCTCAAAATCTTTTTCCCCAACATTTCTATGTAAAATCCTTAAATTTTCAATTTCAGTTTTTGCACTTAAATGCACAGTGACCCCAAATTTTATTTTATATTTTGAACAGTAATACAATTATATTTCTACACAGAAAATTTCACAAAATTCTATGATAGGAAAATAATAAATTTTATCCATATGAGATAAAATGATTTAATTTTAAATTGTAGATTTGAGTTGTTCCCCTTTGGTCAAGAAAGATTAAATAGTTAACCTTAAACATGTGTTAGGCATGAGATGTTTCACTCTCAAAATATGTGAAACCCTACCTTCGCAACAGGAAATGCTGAGGCTGCAATTTGCGACTAAGCTTGTAGTCTTTATTCCGTCGGCCAGTTGCCACGTGGAACCCAACCAGTTAACACGCATACTGTAGACGTACCATTAGTTTTGCAATAATTTCAATTTCAATTTTGGATTATAAACTGTTGATTATTGGACAAGTAGCTGTTAGTTTACATTAGACGTTTACTTTCGAGTATTATATATCGTACTGAATTTTCAGCGAAGTGCACTGAACTGACTCGAGGCAACTGACTAATTTATAACACAATATATTGTAAGATTGCTATTCATACAACATGTACAAACTGTTAACCTTCCGTCACTGACGATTTGTAAACTCTTGGAGGCAAATTTGATTATTAACATTTTCCGAATACAAATTTTATCTCACGTATTTTTACAGTGACTTTGGTTTTGACTAATTTCTATTTTACATTTTGATACGGGATTTATTTCGAGTTTCGTATTAAAGTAACATAATACGTATCTATATAAATATATACATAGTGTTTGCTGACTTTTGTGGGAACTAACAATTTAATTTTAATACCGGTGTGTTTAATTATCAGCGACATTCCAGTGCAATCTGTTACGGTGATTTGCAGTGATTCATTTACGTATTTTCCTGACTTTCACATTTGTATTTTAACTGCCTATACAAGATTTGATCAACATGCCAAGAGGAAAAGGAGTGAGGAAAGGTAAACGCCACTCAAACAGTCCATATGCATCAACGTCCACAGCAGGGAAGGCGAAATCCGGAACACATTCAAGGACAGCTCGTACTCCGGACCAGCCATTAGTCACGCCACCAAACGAACAGGATAGAAGTTGTCCAAGGGAACGTGCCCCCAACTACTGGTGTGTTTTGTGGTGAACAAGTTCCTTCATCAGCTTCAGTTAGCAATGTTTTACTAGGCGGGGTAAATCTTACAAATTCTAGCGAGATGATGGGAACCGCGGGAACGGTGAACAACATGCCAGTAAACCCAGTGTCAACAAAATCAGATGTCCTGTCAAACCAAATTAATGCTGATATTTTGGGAGATAGACATATCGATCTGATTCCCACAGCTGATATAGACCCGGGCGCACATATTCCCTTGCAGTAACGACAACAAATTTGGAATAATAAATTCATCAATTTAGCTTTATTGTTAAAGGGGAGCGCTGAACTACTTACCAATTTTGAAGGGGGTAACCTGTTTATAGACCCTGTTACAAACAAAATCTTGTCAAGGCCTCCTCAGGTTAAGGATAAAATTGCAAATGTAGCTAGTTGGACTGATGCATTTATTATATTTATGCATATATTTTAATGAAACATCAAGGTAAAACTTTTGAACTATTAAAATACATGTCAATTATTCGAGCTGCTGCTGCACGTTGTACCCCAGGTGATTACTCATGGCGAATTTATGATGAGCAATTTCGCCTAAGGGTAGCACAACTCCCTTCTACATCATGGGCT
The DNA here is from genome assembly GCA_002080025.1 of Modiolus philippinarum. NCBI lineage: Eukaryota > Metazoa > Mollusca > Bivalvia > Mytilida > Modiolidae > Modiolus > Modiolus philippinarum. The sequence continues at coordinate 151,863 of MJUU01056259.1, forward strand.
CACATTAATAGTGACCTATAGGCAATGACAATGATAAGACCAAGGATAAACACCCAGACAGTGCCGTTCAATCAAAGGTATACTACTTATACCCCAAAGTTACCTCCAAACAATTAAGCGTCAGTTAATAAGCCCATATGCTTTGATTTTAATTACGGTAGATGCTTCAGAATTAAATACAGATTTTCACATCAGTGCATTCAATGTTCGGGCAGCGATCACAATTTTCAAAGCTGTCCGAACAAATCAACTAATAAATCCTTTCGTCCAAAAGCAGGCAGTTCAGACAAAGATTACAAAAACAGGAAAACAGCAAACACCCACAATGGCCAGGAACTACAATCACATGCCACAATTTACAAGCAAACTGCACCAGAAAAACAATAATGAAAACAAGAGACAAACATAAACAACGATAGGAACTCGGGACAAAGACAATTTTTTCAAAGGAAAATTCAGTCTGGGTCATACTCCAATAAAAACTGATGTGCTTCAAAAAATGCTTTTTTCTGTATCCCGACAAAAATATCGCTTGTGAATTACTAGATGGTTTTAGATTCGGTTTTAAACTGCATTATACAGGTCCAAGATTACAAAGGGAAAGTGATAATTTAAAATCGGTTAATGACCACAAAAAAAAAATTGTTCAACAAAAGATAAATAAAGAGTTGGCATTAGGGCGATTTGGAGGCCCATTTACTGGTCCCCCCTTTTCAACATTCAGAGTATCACCCATAGGGCTTGTTCCTAAAAAGCACCAAATGAATATCGGTTAATACACCACCTTTCATATCCTAATGAATGTTCTGTAAATGATTTTATTGATGACAAATTATGCTCAGTGGAGTATACAAAATTTGATAAAGCAGTTGATATGGTCCAACGTTTCGGTAGGGGAACTTTACTTGCAAAAAGTGATATACAAAGTGCCTTTCGTTTATTGCCAATATGGCCTGGAGATTTTGACCTGCTTGGGATTAAATTTGATGGCCTTTATTACTATGACAAATGCCTACCTTTTGGTTGCTCAATATCATGTGCACTATTTGAAAAGTTTGCATCTTTTATCCAGTGGATAGTGACAGAAAGATTCGGCAATGATAATTTACTACATTATCTTGATGATTTCTGTTTATGGGATCAGGGCATTCAGATGAATGTCACAAAAGCTTAATGTGTTTTTTAAATACTTGTGAAGAACTTGGTGTTCCTATTGCCAATGATAAGACTGAAAAGCCAAACACTAAAATGTCCTTCCTGGGTCTTGAAATTGACACATTATCAATGGTTGTTAGAATACCACAGGAGAAAGTACTTGAAATTAAGCAAAAAATAATGCTCATGATTGGAAAGGCAAAAGCTACCTTAAGAGAAATTCAGTCATTGATTGGTTGCCTACATTTTGCTTGTAGAGGTATTCGTCCAGGTAGGCCTTTTTGCAGGCGTCTCATCAATCTTACATTAGTAATCACAAACCCTAAATATCATATAAGAATTAATAGGGAGACAAAGAAAGATTTGCAAATGTGGCTCGAGTTTTTTGATGGCTTCAATGGAAATACAGTTTTTAACAATAAACTTTGGATAACCAATTCTACTCTTGAATTATTTACTGACAGTTCAGGGAAAGAAGGCCATGGGTTTGGAATTTATTTTGAAGGGATGTGGGCTTACACTAAATGGCCAAGTGCTTGGGTAAAAGCAGGGTTTTTGTCCGATATAACATTATTGGAGTTTTTTCCCATTTTGGTTTCAATTTTACTATGGGGAAATTTACTTGTGAATAAAAAAGTGATATTTAGGTCAGACGATAATGCAGTGGTGCACATTATAAATAAATTGACATCAAAGTCATGCTGGGTAATGGTCCTCCTTCGTCGTTTTACTTTAGAATGTTTAAAATATAATATTTTATTTAAATCTGAACATATTTGTGGCATCAATAATGGTATAGTAGATAGTTTGTCTCGCCAGCAGCTAGACAGATTTCGCCGACTGACAGGGAGCCAAGCAGACCAACAACCAACACCAATACCAACTCATATCTGGAGCATCGTAGATGTAAAACAAAAAGTTTGCTAGAAGCTAGTATTTCTAAAAATACACATAGAGCATATAACACGGCCTTAATCTCATTTAATAACTTCAGAAATATGGCAAAATTAAGCAATACCTGGCCTGTACCAGTTGATCATATAGTTTACTTCATAGCCCACCATTATGAACAAGGTTCTTCGGCAAGCACAATTTCAAGTTATTTGTCAGCCTTATCCTTTGTGCAAAAAATTGAGCAAACCAGTAATAATACGGATAATTTTTGGGTTAGGAAACTTCTAGTTGGATATAAAAAACGTAGGAACACAAAAGACTCTAGGTTACCAATAACCTTTCCTATCCTTAATAGGCCCCCCCTGGCCCTGTTCAATGTATGCAAACAAGGATATGAACGTTTAATGTTTAATGCAGCATTTACTTTGGCATTTTTTGGTTTTTGTAGAATAAGTGAAATCGTACTAAACGATACTCCAGAAAAAACCCTCATGATCAGTGATATATCTTTTGTTGGACAGTGTCTCCATGTCAACATTAGATACTCAAAAACTGATCAAAGAGGCAAAAGTGTTGTTTTAATTTTATCCCCATTGAAACGGCCTGAAACATGTCCTGTTCTTTCTATGAGATCTTACGTAGCTGTTAGGCCAAAATCAATACCATACTTATTCTGCCATATGTCTGGTGCACCATTGACACGCTACCAGTTTTGTGCTGTCCTCAAAAAAGCAATCCACTTTTTAGGCTTAGATTCAAACAAATATAAACCCCATTCATTTAGAATTGGAGCGGCTACCCAATGTGCTATAAATGGTATGAATATTGATACAATAAAAAATATGGGCAGATGGAAGTCAAGCTCATACAGCAAGTATATCAGATTTTCACAAGAAATGTTTATCAAAAGTTAATCCCAACATTGACATTTTACTCAAGTGTTAATTTACACGTTTCATTACAGATGTATTGATTTTTGGGTTTTTCATACATTTATATAATTTACTGGGCACAGAAAAGGGCCAAAAAGGTATTAGACCAAAACCTAGGCTTAGGCAGCAACAATATTAAGCTAACTTGGATAGGCAGAAGGGGAATGAAATGGAGAGACCTTAAAATATTTTTTTATTCTGAGCTTGAATCAAATGCTCCTCCCTCTGTTATAATTATGCATTTAGGTGCCAATGATTTGACATCTGTCAGAGCTAGCACCCTTTATACCCAGATCAGAAGGGATATTTCTGAATTTGCTAGGTTTTGCGAGAAAACAGTATTTATATGGTCAGACATGCTCCCACGTTTGTTCTGGAAGGGAGCAAATAACATTAAAAAGATTGAGCTTAAAAGGAAAAGGGTCAATCGCGAAGGACGAGAGGCATGCTTTAGAGCAGGTGGGCGTTTTATCAAGCATATAGTTGATCACAGAGCACCAAATTTATATTATGATGATGGCGTTCATATGAATGACCTTGGTAATGATATTTTTCTACACGAACTACAGGGTGCGCTTGTGACTTTTATATCCACAAATGTATGGTTCTTTTAAATACGCATTAATATACAACCAAAGAAAAGTGTGAGCTCAAACTTTTCAAATTTTTTTTTGGGGGGGGGGATTTTTAAATTTGTTAATACAAATTTAAGTGGCTGGATTCTGGCACTCTTTAATTATTTTAGTACTTTAATTTTTCACCTTGCCTGGCATTTTTTCCCTGGGAGGTGATATTGCATGAAATATTTTTTCCTTATTTGTTTTGTGTGGCCTCTAAAGGTAGGCATGCTGCTGCAGTTACCTCAAAGGGTGGGTCAAAAGCTTATGACCTCTAAGGGTAGGCCAAATGCTGTGACCTCTAAGGGTAGGTCAAAATGCTCGCTATGACCTCTAAGGGTAGGTCAAAAAATTTGCTATGACCTCTAAGGGTAGGTCAAAAATTTGGCTCGCTATGACCTCTAAGGGTAGGTCAAAAATTATATGACGTCAAAAGGTTTTAGTTTTGAAGATGGCATTGCTATAGGATTGCCCTAGGATGCCATTATTCAAACATTTTTATTTGCCAGGGTCTAGCCACTTGCTGCGGCCTTTCGGCCACCTCACCTCTATGTATTTTTTATTACAAATTAAAGTATCTAAATTTTATACATGTTTTTGTAAATTTATATCAGCTGATCAGGATGTTTTTTTTTTGTAATTTGTTTATTTTTCAAGTAAACATGTTAAATTACAATACGACAGACACATATATAAAGTATAAAATATCATTCTGACAGTGTATATATATATATATATCCATATCTTTTTTTAAATCAACAGTATACTTTTATACAACTACTGCCTCCAGAAGTGACCACTTTTTATTAATTTTATTATTCTGTGCAGGGGATAAGTACAGTGCAGAATTTTTTTCTATGTTAATATAATATTTTAAATATTCAATTCCCCCCTTAACAGAAGGTTTTTTTCCATCACATCTACATTTATAAATAAAATATTTCAGAATAAGTAAAGTATGATTAATAGTATCATATGTCTGTGATTCATTTGTCACACCAAAAATAATTTCTTTTGGGTTTTGAGGAATCGTAATTCCACAGCAATTCAATGAATTTCTTATACCAATCCAAAAATTTTGCACAAATGAACATTCCCAAAAAATATGTATTAGTTTTTCCTTAGTTTCTGAACAGAAAGTACAAAGCTCTGTTTCTTTTAGTTTGCATTTATGCAAATAAGAGTTACATGCCAAAATTCTATGAAAGAGTTTGAAATTAAAATTTTGAAGAACAGAGTCCTTTGATATCAAAAAAGATGTGGTATATATTTGCCCCCAGTCTTCAATTTCTGTATTTAAAGCTGATCAGGATGTTCATAAAGCGTATCACTTGCCATCCATCGTTACTCTATGAGTGTATCAACTGCTGTCTGTCAATTGTGTATCACTTGATATCTGTCGTAACTCTATCACTTCTGTCGTACTTATATTAGACTACCTTTTGGACGTACATGTGCATGGGATTTGTGGGTCAAGTATTGGGAGTATATGTTGTGAGAGACAAGCACAATTTTCAAATTAATAAATTTTATCCCTATGAGATAAAATGATTTATTTTTAAATTGTAGATTTGAGTTGTTCCCCTTTGGTCAAGAAAGATTAGATAGTTAACCTTAAACATGTGTTAGGCATGAGATGTTTCACTCTCAAAATATGTGAAACCCTACCTTCGCAACAGAAAGTGCTGAGGCTGCAATTTGCGACTAAGCTTGTAGTCTTTATTCTGTCGGCCAGTTGCCACGTGGAACCCAACCAGTTAACACGCATACTGTAGACGTACCATTAGTTTTGCAATAATTTCAATTCCCCCCCCCCCTTTTTGTAGTTGTGGAAAACAAATTGATTATTCTGTAGTAGTTTTAGTTGTTTGAATGGCATTGCTATTGGATTTCCCTAGGATGCCACCATAGTTTATATTGTATGCATGTGTATATTGTATATATTTATTTGAACTTTTTACTGCTGTTAAGAATGTATATTTTCAGATTGCTGGTCGGAGTTGCATTAGAAGGGAACTAGGTATTTCATCATCTTTTTCTATTTTGAGAATTTTTTCTAAATAATACCGTAACTTTTTTCTGCTCGTCCATTTTCAATCTCTATTTTCGAAACAGGTTTTAAGTCTTTATTCTCCTCTCTCACATCTTGATCTTTTGTCGAACCTCACATGCTCTTTGTAAAATACAAGATGCACTAAGTATTTCAACATTTTTTCTGTTTTGAGGAATATTTCTTATTAATACCGTTACTTATTCCTTCTTGTTCAATTTCAATCTCTGTTCTCGAAAACTATGTTAAGTCCTTGTTCTTTTCAATGGCAGATTTATGTTTTCGTGATAAAATCGTCTCTTCCTTAGATTTAATATCTATTTGAATAAAAAATGACTTACATTTTGTTTTTCATGCAACTGAAACAGTAAATAGCATTCATCATATGGTCTATGAAATTGGTCCGATACTGCATGTTCATGTTTTACTGTGTGGTTGCACTATTAATAATCCCGTTTAAGCAGAATTAGATTAAGTTTTTAAATACATATATTTATATTAAACGACTGGATACGGAGTAAATGAAAACGAGACAATAACGCATTTGTTAACTGCAACTCAAATAAATTTCAATGAGCGGTATGACCATTTCGGAAATTATTTCCTCATTAGCAGCACTAGAAGCCAAACATAGGAAATCCACAATTTAAAAATGTTTAAGGTAGTTCGATCCTAATATAAATATCAGACAGAATTTTATTATTTTGAGATATTTTGTAGGTATTTGTCCATTTGTTAAAAAATGTAATAAAAACGATATGTCAACGATCATCTTTTCTTGTTATCAGGCTTTGAAAATCAGGCCTAATTCAGTATTTTTCAGCAATATTTACAAAAAATATATAGGGAATTGTGAGAACATGCTTATTTAGCTTTTATATGAAATATCACATAGATTTTTTTTTATTGTTTCATATTTCAGAGATATACTATTATACTTCACTTATATGTTGAGCTGAAAAAAACTATGTGTCACCGTTTGATTAAGAGAGATATTTTATAAAGTTATCGAAATAGACAATATTTACGGAAAAAGGGAGCTAATTGGTGGGAAAATGTATGTCAATCTATAATGACGTCACAATGAAAAGGCCAATAAACTAATATTCCGGCTTAAAAATCATGCCAATTCCGCATCCGACTCGTGATTCGCAAATGTACCAATCGAATGCGCCGGGTATTAGTGTCGATCTACCTTTAAATGCATAAAACAAAATGGTATACATGAATGGTATGTGTGTTTTCAAAAGGATTTTCGCCAAGGTAAAAAAAAAGAAAAAGAAAAAAATGTTTATTCAGTGGTTAAGGATACAGAAGTGTTTAAAGTTCAACCTAAAGATAACACCATGTTCCCAATCTTCACAAAATTCCTTCAAACATCGTTTTATATCGGCATCTAGTAAGTGTTCTACTACTGATTTATCCATCTATTTAAATAGTTTAAAGGAGTTAGTTATTTAAAACTGCGGAAAAAACTTATTAAAAGTCTTATGTAAAATAATTTTGTTGGAGTGTTCTATTGAAATTTTAGATAAACTTCGACCGACAGATTTTTTCTACATTTTATACAACCCTTCCACATAATTTGATTAAATCCAAATTTGGACAGCTTATTAAATTGTCTTTTAAATTTTCTGGTCTGCAGTATATTTGTTCTAACAAAAAGTAAGGATTCTTCTCTAATATTACCTACAATAATCATTGTTTCTGGACATGTGATATGATAAATGCACTCAATCTTTTGCTGGGCAACATTTTTTTTTCGTTTTGACAACACTATTTGTCAATAGGTCATAGGTATTTCCATGAATACAAATTGTGCACCTCTAATTGCAGGTCCTTTTCTGTTCTGTTCTGTTACGAACGAGACATCATGAAAAGAACTTCAAAACGGAACTATACAAAACAGTGATAAACATATTTCTGTTCTCAATGATAACTGCAGGTATATTAACGATATCCTTACTATTGACAATCCCCTGTTTTTAGATTATGCAGACATCATTCATCCACAAGAACTGAAATTCAATAAAGCTAAAAAAGATTTCAAATACTGCCCTTTTCTGGATCTAACTATCATTATTGAATCTGGTAAAATAAAAACTTATATGATAAAAAGGATGATTTTGATTTCACCATAACTAATTTCCCTTTTCTTGACGGCGAAGTTCTTCTAGCTGTATCCTACGGGATGTATATTTCTCAACTGGTACGATTCGTACGAGTTTGTTCTAATCTTGACGATTTTAATGAAAGTAACCTTAGTATCAGAGCCATTTTTTTTACATCAGGGTTACAGATGTAAAAAGTTGTTGCATACATTATTAACGGCGAGCAACCTTTGACCCATTTTTCTAAATAATATATCGTCTTTTTCTCTCCTTTCAGGATTTGTGTTATAGAGTTAGTAGTCTACCTGTATAGGGTTTTATTCGTATGTTTATTTTACTACATGAAGACGGGACAGAACATGGGGACACTTGGGTGCCCAAAAACCGGTTTAACCCTTTCATTTGCTCTTGCTAGTGCCGGTACCGAGTCCGGCTATCCCGAGTTCCTATCGTTTTTAGCTCACCTGGCTATGTCAGAGTGAGTTTTTGCCATCACTTGGCGTCCGTCGTGCGTCCGTCGTGCGTCCGCCGTGCGTCCGTCCGTCGTTGGCTCACTTTCTAAAATCTTCTCCTCTTAAATCGCTGTGCTAAATGGAACCAAACTTGAACTGAATTATCACTAGGCTATATAGTTTCTAGTTCATTATTTTCTTTATCCCAGGTCAAACAACATGTCCGCCGTTACTAAGAATAGAACATAAAGGGTAGATTGTAGTTTTTAGCAAATAACTCAAAACCGTTACAGACATAAAAAATCTGACGATCTACTCACCCTGAATTTTGACGAAAATCTGATGACCCTTTTAAGAGTTATTGCCCTTTTTCCGTCAAATTTTCAAAATTTTTGTTAAAAAAATATAACAGATAGAGTTTAAGTTTATATTGCAAAAATGTTCAGCATATCAAGATCTACCAACATGGCAATTTTTTAGAAATCCCAAGTACCCATATAGGAATTATTGCCCTTCGTTGGTCCAATGTTTTGTATTCTGATACCTTTTGTTCTATATTTCAAAAACAGTTCGACATAGAGGTCAAGTTTAAATTGAAAAATGTTCAGCATTTTATTGAACATCGTCTAGTTTTCCAAGCCTTCAAAATGGCCCCCAGCAAGGAACTCAGTTTACCATTTGACCCCATGGGAAAATTTTTTCTGAGATATCATTCTGAAAAACTTTAAGACCAATTGGAGGCAACCTTGGTTCCAGAAGTCTTTAGTTAGCACCTCTGAAAAAAATTGTCTTGCAAGTCCGCATAACATTCAAGATGGCCGCCAGCGGGGATCAGTTTAACACTGGACTCCATGAGAAACATTCAAAGATATTCTTCTCTGAAACAACAAAGCCAAATTTATCCAAACCTGTTCAAAACAGTCCTTTGGTGGTTCCCTTTAAAATATGTCTGGCAAGTCTGCACTTCATCCAAGATGGCCGCAAGAGGGGAACTTAGTTAAACATTATACCCTAGGGGAAAACACATTCAGAGATCTTCTCCTCTGTAACTATCAGGTCAATTGGAACCAAACTTAGCCACAATAGTCATTAGTTTGCCTCTTTGAAAAATATGTCTGCATCACAACCAGTGGGGAACACAGTTAAACATAGTACCAGATCGGAAAACATGGGAAAAAAGATTTTCTCCTCTTAAACAACAGAGCCAGTTGGATCCAAATTTGGTCATAACAGTCTTTGGGTGATCCCCTTTAAAATATATGTATTGTAAGTTGGCACTTAATCCAAGATGGCTTACAAATATGTCCTATGGAAAAACCCTTTTTAATGATATTCTCCTCTGAAACTATTAGGCCAATTGTAACCAAATTGAGTAACAATTGTCCTTGGCCGGTTTAAGGTTTGTGATTTTTTGTTCCTACCTAATTTGGTCCCCTTAAAAAATGATGAGTAAGTTTTTTCAATATCCAAAATGGTTGCCGTCAGGATATATAGTTTACCTCTGAAGCAAATAACACCAAGGTCTATTAACATACTTGAAAAGGAGGTCCTTCATTATTTAGATTATTTCGACTGTATGGGTCAGCAATGGCCTAGGTTAGCGATACAGGCTCTTGAGAGTCTCTTGTTTTGTATAGTTAAATGAAAATTTCAAAATCCGGTGGCACATTCTTGAAATGAGTGTTCTTTTTTGTTGATTTTCCTGTGTAGTTTTAAAGATTTGTAAGAAATATACCCAGTTTTATTTATATTAACTAACTGCATATTAAAGAAAATGTACTACAGTTGACGGGAAAATCCCTCTATTAATCTATATAAATTATGATATATTTGAGTATCATCAGCAAAGAGTTGTGTGAAATGTACAGCTATTCAATACTCAATCACACATTGTATTGTATGTATTACAAAACAAAAATCATATTCTAAAACAAATCCAGGTACAAAGACAACATCAAAAATACTAATAAACAAGAACACCGCATGAGTATGGGACAAAAAAGAAAATTGATGACATACATAAATTTGCTTATGAATAGACATTTTTATTACCTAATTTTATTTTTTTACATGTTTTATTAAGTATTCTGTAGTTTGAACTATTTTGGAGATTTTTATAATTAAGTGTTCTATTTCACGGTGTTCTATTGCATGGTGTGTTCTAATGCCTGGTATGTTCTATTTCATTGCTACTGTGATTTGTCAAAATGATTTCATCATGAATATTCATTGGCGTTTTATTGCCTGGCTACTGTGATTGGTAAAAACAATTTCATGAATATTCAGTACTGTCCTATTGACTGGTTACTGTGATTGGTCAAACAATTTTATGAATATTCATTACTGTTCTAATTCCTGGCTAATGTTATTGATCAACCCCATATTGATTTTAGTGAAGCTTTGACAAGTTTGATGGAATTTTATCGTGTTTATTTCTACTAACATTCTTTGTAATAAACAACCTAAAATTATTAATAATTAGAGAAATACTACCAGACACATTGAACACAAAAACTATGCTAGCATTCTGACTGAGAGAACTAATTACTATGGTTTTGAAAATGTGTATTCATTAACATTATGAAATAAATCAACATATATATCATTTTGCACATTTTTATATACAAATGTATTAAAAATGTAAATTAAAAAAAATACAATTTCTGTGAAAGTACTATTGTTCATGGGGTATCAATTTTCGTGGATTTCGTGGTTTACTTCAACCAATTTGATACCCAACGAAATACAAAATTCCAGTTGAATTGCACTGTGAAAAGTCTCAAACCACGAATTTAAGAACCCATGAATTAATGACTTAACTGCAATCCACGAAAATTGGCATCCACGAATAAAAGTACTTTCCACAGTATATTTTTTTTTCAGATTTACTAGGCATTTTTGCTACAAATGATCCTTTGTGTATCAGAATAATAATTTAACTAAAATAATTTGCAGTGAATTTAAGTTTTGCAGACGGCCATTTCCGCAACTTATTTTTCTTTTGTGCTGATTAGGTAATAAAACAGTTATTTAATAACTCCATAGTAAGACAATAGCTCAGAATTATCTTCCCTCGGTAATGGAAACAGCTCAGTGTTCTATTGCCCCCAGTCGTTGGCTTCGGGCAATAGAACACTGAGCTGTTTCCATTACCTCGAGAAAATATTCTGGTCTATTGCCTGGCTACACATTAAATAACTGTATAATATAACACCAAAACGTCTGAAAATAGAATTTCACAAGTTCCATCCGTATTGTAAGATATAGTTTGATTTTTATAGGAAACTGAACGTATATATCTGAGCTTTATTTCTTCAAATATTTTTGGAAGCTCTAAAGACACATTATTTCGTATCCTATGTCTTAGAAAATGATATTAAATACCCTTTATTGCATAAAAAGGCCTGGAATACTTCATAATATCGATTATTAAACTAATTTTGCATGCAATTTTGAACAATCATGGAAGGTGATTAATGTTCGAAACTGAAATCGGACCTCACCGATATACTATATCTAGTCAACATAAACAATTGTGCCACAGATCGGCAAACTTCGGCTGTGTGATATATATCTATACTTGACATTTGTGATGCGGTTGCCGGTTTACACACATTTTTTCTCAACCTTAATTGGACTATTTTGCTCCTAGTGCATAGTTTAAGACCAAATTCTAGCAAAATGGGAAAAAATTACGCCAGATAACCACTCATTTCATTTTCCGTCTACGGCGTTGGTTAACAGTTTACAGTATGCCCGACTTTATTATATAATTTGCTCTTTTTAAAAGGAACCAGTCTACATTGGAAGCTTGCGTAATAAAGACGAAGTGAAATCGACCGAAGTCGTGAAACATGTACACGTGGAGTTATTTTTAAATCGATCATTGAGAGTTCAAACAATTAAATCTCCCCGTGCATAAAAATAAAATCAGGACATCCTTGTAAGAATAATATGGGTTGCATTTTATTATTTTGGCAATGTAAACAATAATTACAGACTTACCCGTCAACTTTGTATACATTTTACGTGATAATATCGGACCAAGACATGTTATGCACGTACCGGGAACATTTGACATGAGGTCGCACGCATACGATTCATTCCGAAAATAAATTATTTGCTGTACAGTGTTTTTGTGGAAACTCTGTAATTCAATACTGTCAGAAGAAATGGGAGTTATTATTTAATCATGAATTTTATTCGAAAAATATCTGGGTCAATTATAATAAAAACTTTGGGAATAGGAAGGAAAAACAACTTCAGTGGAAGATTATTCACAATATAGTCTATACTGAAGAATTACTTCAAAAAATTGATGGGTGTTCCATGGAACACTTGTGTTGCCTGCACTAAAGAAGAGCCATTTTTGGCCAAGTAAACCTCTAAAATATGTTAAATCAAAATTTTAAGTATCAGGTGCACAATTAAATCAAGTGATCAACAAATTCTGGAAGGTTGTATTTTTGAAAGGGTACTACATTAACAAACTAAATTGACAAATGAGCTATTTTGGCTCAGTGAACCTCTTAAATCTTTTAAATCAAAATATCACATATCAGGTGCACAACAAGATCAGGAGAACAACCTATCCTGCAAGTTTGGTTTGAATCTGACTTATAGCTATGATGGAGTTGAGGATTAACTAACCAGAATAACAAATGAGGAACTTTGGCTCCATGAACCTCTAAAGTATGTACAATCAAAATTCTATGTATCATGTGCGCATCTACACCAGGTGAAAAACATATGAAAGATTGGTTGGAATTGGAGTGGTAGTTTTGAAGGAGTTGATGATTCAAAAACAGACAGACTCATAAATGAGCAGTTTTGGCTCCGTGTACCTCTAAAAATTCCAAGTATCAGGTGCACAACAACACCAAGTGAACAATATATCCTGAAAGTTTGGCTGGAATCGGACTAGTAGTTTTGAAAGAGTCGCGGATTCAAAAACCGACAGACGACGCAGGACGACGACGACGTAAGACGACGGATAGTAATCCCTATGTGTCGACTCTGCTTACAGCAGGCGACACAAAAATGAAAAAAATCGAATGGTGCTTGTCATTTTTGTGGAGAAAGGGAAACTTTATTGCTCCTTTTTGTAAAATGTAAATTAATTGATGAAGTTTGGTCTGATATTTTTCAAAAATTCAACATAATCTGCGATAGCGGATAACTTGATTTTTTTTTAATTTTTGGAACAAGCATCCTATGCAATCGCTTATTTCACAAAAATTGATACAGATTTATAAATTATTGACACGATATTAATGACAGTAAAATGTTCAATTTGGAAATGTAGAATGTAGAAATATTGTAAAATATCAAATGAAACTAATCACATAAACGTCGATTATCCGTATGGCAGAAACTGAATCTCAATTTGTTATTAACCATATGGGTCAGAAGTCTGGTAATCAAATGTTTTTCGATTGCAATCGCTTATTTCTTGCACAAAGACACTGATTTGTTGCGACTTTCATGACTACATATATATAAACATATATAATCTTTGTATTAATTCATTTCTGTCTTTAAAACTACTGTTTTAATTACTCTATAAAAGGTATTTGATTACCTTGATTGGATCAATGTGTTTTAAGTGACGACACATGATTAAGTATTTCACGGGATATCCGCGCACAGGTGAAGGGCGAGTTGGGGAAGGTATTTATAGCTGAATTAAAAGTATTATTAATGTTATTATTAATATTTGTGTAATGTAATTGTAAATTTTTGTAATGTGATTATAAATTGTTTATATGGAATATGATTGTTAATAATGTTCAAACGTGTGCCTCTCATTTTGTCCCTGGCAATGAGAATTTGTATAAACAGGAGCCCCTAAGTATGATTATCCCTGGGCAACCTAGGGTTCAGTGTAACAGGTTGTTGTTGAATAACATATGTAAAGTTAAAAAAAAACAGAAAACAAAAAAAAAAAAAAAAAAAAAAAAAAAAAAAAAAAAAAAAAAAAAAAAAAAAAAAAACAAAAACAAAAACAAAAAACAAAACAAAAAAAAAATTCCTGTTACATTTTCGTTACTTTGCAAACTTTTTAAATGTTTTTATTGGACTTGAAACTGCTTAATTTCTGCATATTAAAATTTGAAATGATGAATTCATTTGGATACAAAAAAAAATGAAAAAATACAGCTCATATTGCTTTAAGCTGAATATCGAATAATTAATAAGATACAGTATTTTTTCTGAAGTCGATCCTCATGCACTCTTTGTATATTAGAAGATGAACTAAGTATTTCAACATTTTTTTTTATTTTGAGAGAAATTTTTAAATAATACCGTTACTTATTCCTTCTTGTCCAGTTTCAATCTCTGTTCTCGAAACCTGGTTCAGGTCTTTCTTCTTCTCACTAGTACATTGATCTTTTTGTGATACAGTCGTCCTTCTTTTAGACTCCATATCTATTAGGCAATAAAATGATTAAAAATTTGTTTCATGTAACTAAAAAAGTGAATAGCATTTATCATATCATCTATGGCTCTGATCGCATACTGGCTGTAAATTATGTACAGTGTGATCTTTATAGTCAAGGTGTCATATCCTGTCTAAGCAAAGTAATTGTAAGTTGTCTTATATGTATACCTGAGTGATAAGTGTGTTGTCAGAAAGGATCAGAAAAGATTTCGAGTGACAACAAATGTTCATTTAATGGACAAGCTGAATATCGGATAAATAGTATAATGCATAAATACAAAAATTCATGTTTTTCTTCAGTCAATCCGCACATACTATTTCTATATGACGAGAAAAAAATGACTATTTCAATATCTTCCATTTTGATGGGATACCATTACTTATTTACTTTGATTTATTTTTTCTTGTCCATTTTCAATGTTTGTTCTCGAAATCGGTGTCAAGTCTTTGTTCTTCTCACTAACATCTTGATCTTTAGGTGATATAATCTTCTCTCCCTTAGTTTCCGTATCTATTAGCAATAAAAAATAATAAAATTTTGCTTCATGCACTTAAAACAGTACTATTTATACAAATGTAATATAATCTATGGCATCGATTGGATACTGGATGTTCATGTAGTATTGTGTGATCCTTATAGCTAAGCTGCACTACTAATAATTAAAAAAACAACAAACAAAAGATAATAGTAAACACTTACAATGGCAGAAAATTACAAGTACATGCTACAATTCACAAGACAACTGTACTACAAAAACACAAAAGAGAAATAAATACACACTACCAAGTGGTAATAAATAACTAATTACCGAAGTTACTGTGAATTTATTTTCTGCATGTGCGCGTTTCGACAACTTATGTCTCTTCAGTGCAGATAAAATCTAAACGTTTGAAAGACCATTAACTTAAAAGATGTTCAAAAACTGATAGAGAACAAATAAATAATATGATTTAAATGTAAAGCCAAAATTCAGGTAAAGACAGAGCTTTGCATGAGGGAGATACTCCTTAGTTTCAAGATGACAACAGATATTTCCCTTTAAAAGCCTAATTGCTCTTTACTCTACCGGATTTTACCCTACTACCGGATTTGACATGTTCAAAACGGTAGTTGTCTTGTAAGAGCAGGAGATGCATGCTCTATCGGTGCACCTGATTCACCCATTGATTTTTTATTGGGTCCGTGTTGTTCATCTTTGTGTGTGTGTTTGTGTGTCTTCATTTTTCTTTTCTGTGTCGTACTCATGTCGTGTCGTCTCTGTTTCTTTGCTGTTTCTGATGTTGCCATTGTCATTTGATTATTCGTTTTGGATTGACAGTTCGGTTCTCATTTACTTCATCAAAATTTACAAAAATTCAGATATCGCAAGGTTCCCAACATAATCGGCTTTCGGGTCAGTACCGAAGTACTGGATTCTAGGATGGTGTATACCCTCGGGGACTACCAGTCCACCAGCAGAGGCATCTACCCAGTGGTAACAAATAACTAAATACCGAAGTTACTATGAATTTATTTTCTGCATATGCGCATTCGACAACTTGTGTCACTTACGTGCAGATAAAATCTAAACGTTTGGAAGACCATTAACTCAAAAGATGTTCAAAAACTGACAGAGAACAAACAACCAATATGATCTAAATGTAAAACCGCAAAATCAGCTAAGGATAGAGGTTTGCATGAGGAAGATACTCCTTTGTTTAAAAAAAAATACAAATATACATAAAAGTTGTCTTCCAAGAGATCCAGTGGCTTAAATATGTAATCATATCATTACATGACCAAAAACTTTTTTTGTTATAAGTAATATTGGATAATAACCATGAACTGAAGACCAAAAAATTAAAAAAAAAATTATGTTCTTATGATTTGAAGCAAAATTATTCTTAATTGTCTAAAACGTATACCTAAGAGATATATGTGTTGTTGGAAGTGTTTTCCTTTAGTTGAACAAACCACAAAAAATATGTTTAGTTAATTGTCAAGCTGAATACCGTAACAAAAACTTGAATTAGATTTCATGTTTTTTCTGTAGTCGATTATCACGTGTCCGGTGTATATTGCAAGAGAAACTGTATTTCAACATTTCTTTCTAGTTCCGGGTATTTCTTAAATGGTACCGTTACGTAAATACTTTGATTATTTTCTATTTGTCCAATTTCAATTTCTGTTCTCGAAACCGGTGTTAGGTCTCTGTTCTTCTCACTAGTATCTTGATCTTTTCGAGAAACAATCATCTCCATATCTATTAAGCAATAAAAATGAAAAAATGAATAATATTTTGTTTAAAATAATAATAATAATAAAAAAAAATTATCATATCATCATGGCATCAGTCAGATAATGGTCGTTCGCGTTCATTGTGTGGTCCCTATAGAAAAGTGTACTTGTTCTTGAGAGAATTTCTCATATGGATGCGCCATCACACTTTCACATTTTATTTATTTCTTTTGTAATTTCAAAATAGTTATTCTGACCACCTGTTTATTGTACCAACGTCTCATGATTTAATTATGCCAAGTTTTCTTACCATTGGCTCGATGAGTGCCCTGTGGTTGTTTAAAATATCAAAATACTGAGGTTACTTTGAATTTAGGTTCTGCATATACGCATTTCGACAACTTATGTCTTATCATTTAAGATCAAATCAAATCGTTACAATGAAGTGTAATATAATTTCATGATTTTTCTTAAACCGATCTTCACATGCCCTCTGTATAAAACAAGATAAACTGTGTATTTTATTTTTGTATTTTGAAGGATATCTCTGAAACAAAAGCGGTCACTTATTTCCTCTTGTCAAAATTTAAATCTCTGTTCTCGAAACCTGTATTAAGTCGGTAATATTTTCATGCTAAAAATTGAAAGAAAAAAAAATGAAACAAAAATGATAAAAACTTGATTTCATACAACCAAACCAATACATACCATTAATCATATAATTTGATTTTGATAGTTTTGGTAATTTGTTCTCTCTCAGCTTTTAAACATATTTCGGTTTTATGGATTTCCAAATGTTTTGATTTGATCTGCACTGAAGAGACATGAGATGTTGAAGGAATAAAGTGACTTTGGTATTTCGTTATTTATTACCACTTGGCCGATGCCACTGCTGTGGGCTGTTAGTTCCCGGTGGTATTTACCAACCCATTAGCCAGTACTTCGGTATTGGCACGAAAACCGTTTTTATTTGAAAACATGCAATATCGAAAATTACAGCTCTGTCTTTTGCTGATTTTGGCTTTCCTTTTTGGATACTTTTGCTATTTTGTTCTCTCTAAGCTTTTGCTTTTACATATATTTCGTTTTATGTATTTCCAAATGTTTTGATTTGATCTGCACTGAAGAGACATAAGTTGTCGAAATGAACATATGCAGAAACTAAATTCACAGTATCTTCGGTATTTTGTTATTTATTACCATGGGCCGATGCCCCTTCTGGTGGACTGTTAGTTCCTGAGGGTTTCACTAACCCAGTGGCCAGTACTTCGATATTGGCCCGAAAACAGGTTTTATTTGAAAACACGCAAGATCTAAATTTAAGTAACTTTGATTATAACCTAATGAGTATATCCATGTTGCATAGCCCTGTCCCTAGCTGATTTTATCTTTCCTTTTTGGATACCTCTGGTGATTTGTTCTCTCTCAGCTTTTACACATAAGTCGGTTTAAATGTTTTGATTTGATTTACACTGAAGAGATATAAGTTGTCGAAATGCGCACGAGTAGAAACTTAATTCAAATTTACTTCCGTATTTGACTATTTATCATCTATGGCAATGATCAGATTCTGGATGCTCATGTTGTATTGTTTTAGTCGAGTTCATCCATACAAAAATAAAACGAAAAAAAATATACATTTACTTAATGGTCAAACTAAATATCGGATTAATAATATAACACATGTTTTTTTCTGAAGTAATCCTTAAATGCCATCTGTATATTGAACGGATTTGTTAAAGGTGGTTGTTCAGTTGCTACATTTCCTTTTTATTTCATCGTATTATTTGAGAAGCAAATAATCAATAAAGAATAAGCATCGTTACTAATTACCCTTCTGGACAATCTTATTTAAAGGTTGATGATGTGGTACCGTAAGATAACCGCCATTTTAAACATGTAAGTCATCTCTTTAAGTAATCCATTCTTTAATAATTTGTTGGTAAGATTAATACAAACCTTTAGATTTGGATACACCATCATACTTTCAAATTTTGACATTTTTTTAATTCTGACCATTCTGTTTATATTGCCTACATGTCATTGTTTCATTATTGGGCACATATCATTGTTTTATTACTGGGCACATGTCATTGTTTTATTACCGGGCACATATCATTGTTTTTATTATTCTAAGTTTTCTTGCCATTGACTCGATGAGTTCCATGTGGTTTTTACCTCGAAGCCATGAAATGGCTGGAGAGATGTTAAAATATGACAAGAAAAAATCACGTGAGGCTTCAAGCCTATTAACAGCTTTAAAAAATTATCTTCGTGCTTCTGATAAAATATAGTGCTCAAGTTTCTTTCAAAATCGTATACATTGTGTATTTAAGTTATATTTCTCCATTTTCTTGAGTTGAATGCGATGTTGTTTTATTAAATTGAAAACAATATGCATGTTTATCAAATTGCTCGTTTTTTTATATTGCGTCTCTGATCAACGAATCTGTCGCGCAGTAATTTGTCAAAGATGAAAATAACATTTGTTTACCTGTGACATTTTTTGCATATATTTATAGCAATGAAATCGACATACGAAATCACACAATCCGATTATTTTCACGGAATAACTTAATACATGTAGACGTATGCAGCAGTTCTTTGGATGACTACGAAGTCAGTTTGCCTCGTGTAGATTTTCAGGGCTTCGAGATTCACTTCCATCGGAGCTTTCATTTATATGTTTTGATTGTCTTCTATGAGTCTTTTTGTCATGCAACAGATGGCAGAAGTTGTAAGAGTACTTTGCCAGTCAATTGTATGTTTGCTGACAATCCCGTATCCATGACGAAAGATATACCTTGATGTTGCGCTGCTCGACATTTGGCAAGAAATTCAGCTCAAAGCGGAGCTAGGGACCGTCTTGAATTTAATATGAGGTATGCATAGTTCATATTTGAAGGCCTCATCCTGACTACGAGATGAAGAAGAACAATATAAACGTTGATCCTTTGCTTGATTTAATTGTGTATTTGTAAAGACTTTGTCTCACGTGCATTTACGCCATATCTGTTCATTGTTAACTTTAGAGATTGGAACTCTCCTGTAATTGAAGGCGGGAAAGATCGCCTATTATACAAGAAAGCAGAAATGACCGGATTTCTGACGATTTGAAATAAATATATGCCACCTAAAAATATTATTCCAAATCTTTCGGTTTTATTTGCACTGATGATATATAACTTGTTGAAATGCGCATATACAGAAACTAAATTAAGAGTTACATCGGTATTTTGTTATTTATTACCACTGGGTAGATGGCTCTGCTGGTGGACTATTAGTCCCCGAGGGTATTCACCAACCCAGTAGTTAGTACCTTGGTGCTGACCCGAAAACCGACTTTATTAAAACTTGCAATATCTAAATTTTACAAAATTTTGTATAAAACTAAGGAGTATCTCCCTCATGCATAGCTCTGTTCTAAGCTGAATTTTTGCTTTTCTATTTAGATCCTTTTGGTTATTTGTTCTCTATCAGCTTTAACATTTTTTCGGTTAATGGACTTCCAAATGTTTTGGTTTTATCTGCATTGATGAGACATAAGTTGTTGTAATGCGCATATGAAGAGACTAAAGTAACAGTAACATCAATATTTTGTTATTAATGAAACTAAGGTGTACTTGGAATTTTCTTTTATGACAATCTTAATTGACGAAAAATATTTAACTTGAAGCGCTAAGAAAAAAAATCAATATAAATCACCCTATAGATCAAAAGTGTTAATTAAATAGCAATTCCTTCTCAACGTATGCATTTTTATCGTATAAAGAAAGACAAACACGAATAAAAAGTCCCGTATTAAAGCAATTATTACAAATTGATAGAGAAAGGGGATGTTTGGGTACCCCAAAACCGGTTTAAAACTACCGATTGCTTTTCTTAGTAGCGGAACCAAGTATTGCTATCTTCAGTTCCTATCAGTTATTACGTTTTTCTTTTTTTCTTTCATTTGTGTTTTAATTGTGGAGTTCTGTGGTGTATTATCGCCTGTAATTGAATATATCATATTTGGTGTTTCTTAATGTCTTTTCTGTCTGTTTTAAGTTATCTCTATGAAATATTTTTATGCGCTTGTTATTCAGATAGCTTAGGAGACACATTTAACTTAATTCACAAATTATACTTACCTTTTGTTCCCGTTTTCTGGTCAGATTTTTGTCTACATATTTTCACAATAATTATAATCAGAGGAACTATAAGTACGAATATGCCTGCAACAATCCCTAATATGATTTCCACCATGTGATCTTTACAATGCATATCTACAAAATAAGTTTGTATTAAAATGGTAAGAATGAGGTATTCTAAGCATCATCTTTTTAATGGTCTAATTATCATCATTGACTCTTGACTTTGGTAAAAAATTGATAGAATAAATTTCTGGTATAGCAACGGTAGTAGAATACCGAAGGAACAAAGGAGTGGCAATTACAAAAATCAAAGTCCAGAGACGCGGTTTCAAAGAGAAAACAGAAAAAAAAAAACAATGACATTAAACAGCTACATGACACCAAGATGAAAATAAAAACATTGAAACCAAGGTACTCAGGGAAAAGAGAGTGTCATCATGCTTCAAAAACGATTAGCATGCCCTGCGATGTTGAAAGCATCCGTCACACTGTCAGTGAATAGATGTGGGATGAAATCAAAATCGGTATTGTGAAATCCGGGAAGACTAGAACCTAGCTGAAAACGTTTGTTTCATTTTGGAAACCGACAGGTCATAGCTTTTAATCATGTTTGCGGCAATAGATTTTTAAGGGTGAAAGAAACATAGACTGAACAAATCCCTCACTCAGCAGCTTTTGCTCTATTCAAACATTCACTATGCAAACTAATGCTCGACGATGATACCGAATCAGCTGTAACAGGTACACTTCATAGGCTGGACAAGTAGTTATATTGCTGCTAGGGGGAAATTCATTATTGGGAAGTTTTATTCATCACGTTTGTCTCAAAATTTTGATTGGAAACGTCCATCTTCGTCAATATACAACAAAAGATCTAGGTACTAAGGAATGATTATTATTACACCATAGATGACTGCCAGTTGGGAACGTTGTTTAACACAGCAGCCTACGGGAAATACATGAAAAGATCTCCTCCAGAACAAATGAGCCAATTAGAGCTATACTTGTTCTCAATAAACCATGGGTGGCCAACGTCAAACCTTTTCATTTTTATGTTTATATCGCACTAATGATGGCCGCCCACGGGGAACATAATTTAACATAGGACTCTATGGGAAATTCATTCAAAGATCTTCTTCTCTGAAACCACTGGGCCAATTAGAACCAAACTTGGATACAAAGGACTTTGGTTGTCCCCTTCAAATTTGTGATTTTAATGTCTCTACTTCATCCATAATGGCAACCAGACAGAACATAGTTTAAAAGGGACCCTTTGGAATTAACGTAGTTGGAAACCACAACATCAGTGGTCACAAAAATATATACATGGCCACTTTGAGATTTTTTTTACAATATACATAACTCTCCCCAGCTGGAACATAATATTAGATTGATTGCCCCAGGGACTATCAGAGGGTCATGATCCAGGTGAGCGATTCAGGGTCTTGAGAGCCTCTTGTTTATTTTGATTTTTAAATTTCATCTTCCCACATATCGACGATACACTTTCATTCCATAAACCAAGATTTATAGAATATCCATCTGATCTTCCAAAGTGAAAATTAAATTAAATAACCAATTACCAACAATGGATAATGGATAAAGGGACAATGGATACACTAATTACTGCTTCTAACACTTTACAAAACAATCTGACAACGCTTGTCGTTCTTCATCTTCGCCATGCGGCCTTCAATAATGAGTTTTGCTCATACCTCGAAGTAAGTTCAAGACATCCCCTAGCAACTGTTTGAGGGAGAATTCATTGCTGATTGTCAAAAAATGTCACTTCCATGTCTTATTTAGCCTATGAATGCGAGATAGTCAACAAACATACTTACTGGCAAACGCATCTTACAAACACTTACATCCGTTTGCCGACAAAAGCACTAGTGTCCTGAGGTAGTGGACAGATACAATGTAAAGACAAACATAGTGCACTCATCAAGTCGATTGTAACAAGTACACCAGAAGTTAAAAATTGATGCAAAGCATCAATTCGCCGCCAAATTAGGTCAAGTAGAGTGTATGTCTGGGAAATGTGTTATTGTACTTTTATAGTACACGAAATATAAGCTCTGACATTAACTTTAACCAATCATTGAACCATGAAATGTAGGTCACAGTGACGAACAAACTCTTGTTTAATTTTGTTTTCTTTCTTAGAGACATCTGCATGCAAGATAACATGATACTATCTCTTATAGTACCTAAGATATGAACTCTGACCTAAATTCAATCAGTGTCAGTGGACCATGAAATTAAATCCTTTTCCCTCAAAGACATCTGCATGTAAAATTGTTTGATCCCATCTCTAATAGTACATGACATATGAGCTGTCACTTAAACTCTTACCATATATCTAGGTCACTGTGGCCTGATTCTTGTCACTACTGCATAAGACGACAGCCCTTGACATGCTGAACATTTTTAGCGGGAAGGGATATCGGATATAATTTTGAAAGGGAACCACCCAAGGACCATCCCTGCCAAGTTTAGTCCAAATTGGCCGTGCTTTCAAAGGAGATGAAAATAAGAAAAGTTTACGATGGATGACAACGGCGAATGCTTCATGGTGGCAATAGTTCACATGACCCTTTGAGTCAGGTGAGCTAAGAACCCCTTTTTTAACAAATGGATTGGATTGTAATATTACATATATATATATATATTAGTATTATTAGTATTTCTTTTTTTGCAAGAATCATTCTGTTCATATTAAAAATTGGTTGGCTGAAGCTATTAAGGATGGTCACTCCTCAGGTTTGTGAAACTGTCTCTGACTTTCGGAATTCTCATATTTTATCCATCATGATGCATGAGAAAATTTTGCACACGGACCCCCACTTTTCTTGTCAAAATATGTTTGTATACACCTTGAATAAACTTTTGACAAAATTTGATGAAATTCTTGATATATCTTCATTGTATTTCAAAGGGCTATTGCTCAAATGCAAAGTAAATGAAAAATCTAAAGGAGTTCGGTTTCCCGCCAAAATTTCAGGCACTTAAATCTAAAAAACGGGCACACTGACCTATCAATTATTTTTTGCCCAAAATGATGTATGATCTATGTTCTAATAAATAATCATACTAATTTCAAAACCTTGATATCATGAACTTGAGGAGTGACCATCGTTAAAATGTATTGCATTGGACCAATTTATGTACAGAGGGAACAACCTTACATCAGAGTCATAACTTAATAGAATAAAGATTATTTTTTATTGCACAAGCATACACTGTCAAATTCATTATAGTAACTGAAAAACAATAAAAATAACTTGCTTTATATGTTTATTGAAAATTTTAAAACTTCAAGTAAAAACGTAACAAAACAGATGTGACTAGGATCTTATAACTTTAACTGTATAAAACATCTCATTTTTTTAGTTGAAAACAATTGTAAAAAAAGTATATATATAAAATTGCAAAAAATGTTAACAATTATGGTTGTTTGTATTAAATATAATCTGTAAGATCATTGTATTCATGTTTGTGATGTTTACTGGTTTCATATCAAAAATGAAACTTTCTTCCGTTAAAGATGATCTTACAGAAAATATTTTATATAATAAAATGGCATTTTAATACATATTGATTAAAAAAATGTTATAAGCGTAACACCCGTGAGAGTGAAACATAGGGCCCGTACACCAACCTTTCAATTTGACATTTGTTTTTAATAGTAAATATAGATTGACAACACCAGTGACAACACCAAAATGTCCTGTTTCTCATTTGATTGAATCAGTTGAAGGCTGACTTGTTTTTGGTGATTGTAATGTTGAACCATTGTTTTAATTAGTATCGATTTATTTCCAACTGATAATACAGGCAACAGCTTATTTTATATATTTGCTTAGTAATTGCCAATAGAGTAATTTAGATTTTAGGCATTTGAGATAATTTATAGTGTAGAACTAGTACAGCTGTAAAAGTAGTCAATCAATTTGACCCGTGTTTATACTTGATGGTATTTCAAAGATGATTGAAGGTCATTATTGTTATTGTTTGGTTTTAATTCATTTTATTAATTGTTCCATTTTTATGATTTTTGTTAAAATGATCGGGATCCAAAGCACGCTATCTTGACCCACTTCGACAGATTTTCTTTTGTTTTCACTCTCACTAATGTTGACCTATATCAATTAACCCATATCTGAGGCACACGTGTTTGGTAAAAAGATTGCGCCGGATACGCTGATTCTCGCTTTATGTATTTATCATTTTTTTATTATTTTTTTTATGAACAACCAAAAATTAATAGTAATAATAACAATAATAATTGGAAACAATATGGAACCCCCAACTTGAAAACCATTGCAATTAAGGTAATCATGCATCTGCATCATGATATCCAGACACACTCCTCCGGACATGTAACAGAAAAGTCAAGCAAGCATAACCCGTCTCCCTTGTCTTATTGATTTCCCTTTCACATTAGTTATAATATTAATGAAAATTAAATTAATAATTTTGTAAACAATTTTCTTGAATGAATAATTTAAAATTATTTCCTATCTTATTGAAAAGGTATCTTCATTGTAAAAGATTAGGACACATTAGATCGATTCTAATGGAAAACAAACAACTGCTCCTGGTCACGTGCTCCTCCACTGAAGTTTCAAAATATCGTATCAAATATATTCGCCGCCTCCTGGCGGCGAATAATAACTGAAATATAAAGTGAGCATGAAATAAAAGGGACGACAGGAAATACCTGCAATGGCTGAAAATTATAATTACATTCCACAAGCTGCTAGGGAGCTACACAGGAAAGACACAAATAAGACAAAAGACAAACGTTAACAACGATAGAAACTCGGGGCACCCGGACTCGGTACCGGCCCTAGCAAAAGCCAGCGGTAGGGTTAAACTGGCAGATTGTGGCATGTGACTGTAATTTTCAGCCATTGTAGATGTTTCCTGTTTTTCCATCATTTACATTTGTGACTCCCCTCACATTGCTGTTGTGGCCGGTAGCAACTCAACAGCAATTGCCATTGAAAAGTCGCAGACAGTTAAAAGTATGAAGGAAAGAGAGAATCTGGAATCAGAGTTTGACATATAGTTTTCCCCGTGGTAGACATGTATGCACTTTATTTTCCTTAGATATGGTGTACTTGTACATGAGATAATATCTTGTGGGTACACTTTGTCTAATTACTATTATCTAAATTTATGTAAATTCTAAAACCTAAGGATTAACTCCCTCCATCGTAGTTTTGTCCTTAACTATATTTAATATTACTGATTATTCGGATTTCGTTTGGTTTTATGCATTTAAAACACTTTTTAAAATTATGGATTGCCTTTGTTTGGGTTCTAGTGCTGCTGATGAATTTCCGAAATGGCCATACAGCTCATTAAAATTATTGCAGTTGGAGTTAACATATGTGTTATGGTCTCATGTTCATTTAATCCATATCCTTTCGTAAAGTATTTAACTTCACAAAGGACTTTTTAAATGGTCGGAATAGTTTATGAAGATCAAGTGATGTATTTCTCCTTATATGAATTTTTGTGTAATTTTGGTACCCAAAATAGATATGGCAGGTCTTGACTGTTATTTTTAGTATGGATATTCAAGGATATTCAAGGACAAAAATGACCTGTGATCGGAAAGGATTTCATCTTTGTCAAATGAAACTATTTTGTATGTAGCTTTGTGATCAATGCCTAGTTCTTTGATGAGGCAGTTATTAGAAGCTTTGTCTGCAGGTACAACAACATATTTGTCATGTAATGTAGAGAGGCACTTACTGGTTTCAGGATTTTCAAATACAGACTGAGGTCGATTGTTAAAAAATCTGCGTAGTTTGTTAACTCGACTCCGTACTAAAGATCGAATGGAACTTACCCAATCTGACAAAGACTCAAGTTCAGTTTCTTGGGCCTCTCTCTCTTAATCCACGCTCTGGTGTAATCTTAAACAGCGTCCATAACGATCTTGAAATTCAAATTCCAATAAATAGCCTTTTGTTCTCGAAATTTCGGACCATTGGAGACTTAGAATATAATGAAAATAGTTGTAGCAGACTTAAGGATAAACAATTTTTGCGGAATTTATTTTCACGATTTCAGTTCATCTGTGAAATTAGGAGATTAAAAACATTGCAAAAACTGCTGTATTAGCGGCATGATCTTACCTAAAATTTCAGCTTTAGTTCCCACGACAAATGGACCTGTTCCTTTACTAAAACCAATCTTATTTTTGGCACTAAGTCTTATAGTGTATAAACATGAGTGTCGAAGTCCCTGCAATTCAAAAGTATGAGGATCGCTATCCGCCCCTTTATAGTCAAATTCCTCTACTTCCCATGAGATAGCATCCTCTCTTTTATACTCTATAACAAAGACCTGCTCATATCCACCATTAAAGCCTGCCTGCCATCGGAGTTCTATTTTTGTTTTATTAACTGAAATAATTTGTAAATCAGTTGGTTCACAAGGAGGACCTGCAAAACAGAAGAAAAAGACATAACATGAAAATAAAACTAAATGTCAAACAAAGCTATTTAACAAATAATACATCTGAGAGATCACAATGCAATAAGATTATCTTATTATTTTGCATAAATACCGGTATTAACAAAACAACTCTGCTGTAATAAACGGACCCAATACTGAACAAAAATAATTTCTTAAACTGCAAAATAAAAATCCCCAACCATTTTGCTACTCAAGAGTTTGTGGTCGATACATTGAAACAAGACATTTGCTTCTCACGAATAGGTTATTTAAAGAAGGTATGGTACCCATGTCTATGGTTCTTCATTGCAGAAGTTAAATGATCGACATTACGATCCTGTGGACCGGCAAAGGGTATCTCTATCCCAGATGACAGCTCAGCTCTTTCCTTTTACCAACTTTAGTTTTTCTGTCTTTACTGGATTTGTCTTACCGGAAAAGACATGGTCAGCATAGGAGACGCTTACTCTACCGATGCTTCTAATCCATACTAATATTTATAACTGGGTCCGTGATTTTCATCTGTATTTGTGTCCAATTTTTCTACCCGTATCGACCTCATGTGATGTGCTCGCTTTTTTGTGTTTCTGATGTGATGTGTATTGTATTTTGATTAAATACAAATATAAAGAAAAGAAATATAATCTTTAATTGAATATACTATAGAATCTTAATCCCAACCTTATCCCCCACAACAAGAAAAAGTACTATTCCCTGAGCTGTACCTATTTCAAACGTCTCTTTTATTACTTGTATACTTATAGATAAAGGTATATCATAAAAGGATTTTTCAATGGAATAGATGTAAATACTCCACTTCATACAAAATCTGTAAGGGGGTGACTATTTGATTTTCGGGGAAAGGGGGGGGGGGGGCTTAGGCAATTTTGCAATAAATAATTTACCGGTTATCTTGATGCCAGTGCAAATAAATATTCTAGTCCGACTTGTCATGAAAATAAATAATTGATTTTTGATTTGAAGAATAATGTTTGTTTTGTCACCAATACAAATGAATAATTTGGTGTGATATTTCAGTGATGAAAATGAATAATATGTTGAGATTTTCGTGAAAATAAATAAATTTTCTAGACAAAATCTAAAGCCCTCCGCTGAGTATAAGTTAATAAAAAAAGTAAGAATATAGTGTAAGTAAACACAAAAATACGGGGTTTTCTTCATTACTCCAACACGACGTGTTTTTGTAATCTTTTATGTATCTTCAATGTTTTTTTTAGGAAAAAGTCAATATCGAATAGTACATTTCCGCATATTTATCAGATATATATTGTCAATCAATTTGTACTTAAAAGCAATAGAAATTGCGATATCAAGAGCATATCACAATAGTCGGTATAACCCACGCGCTAAGGTACGGACCATTTGATTTTCAGGGAGACGAAATAGAAAAACCTGCTCAACAAATTGTCCCCGCATTGAAATGTAGTAAAGATAATTTTCCCTCGTGACGTTTATAATTTTTAAATTAGAGATGACAATAGAGGGGATGCCGCGGATTCTTTAAAAAGAATCCACAATTAATGCAATACATTGAGTTAATATCGTTTGTACATTGAAAATGAGCACGTTTAAAAACATATATTCTGACATTGATTAAGTACAAGGAAGCGAAAGATATAACAATGTAAAATTTTCAGAATGATACTCCTTTTAATAGCTGGAAAAATTTAAGCCACAATTCCAACAAAAATTTTTCGTTACTATTGTGTTGCAGTATGCAGCAACTACAAATTGCTAGCAACTTAACCAACTAAAAAAATCAAGCGAGAGGAACAATATCAATGTCAGCAAACTATACACAAAACTCTTACCACATAAAAAGAGCAATCGCTAGAGTCTTTTCTTCACAGGTATTAAAACGATCCACTAGTCATTTTCAGTGTTGCATTTAGGAGGTGAAATTTCGACTTTAAGGTGAGAAGCACTCATTCTCGAAACTTGTAAAAAAAATTACAGATATACTGGCCTCTCACTGATACTGCCAATGTCTACTGAAATCCATGATGATTCTTTATCAAACAGTTTGACAGTGCGACAGTGTTTCACTAGCAAACTAGGCTCCTTGAGCTAGCCTGTAGTTTTGCGGCGAGCACTTTTTGACCCATCTTTCTTAATTACGTTTTTTCTTATTCTTTCTTTCTCAAGATTGTGGTCTTGTAGTTTGTAGTCTACCTGTATTGAGTTTTGTGTGTATGTTTTTATACTATGGGGAAACGGGATAGAGAAAGGGGAGAATTTGGTACCCATAAACCGGTTAACCCTACCGCTAGCTCTTGCTAGTGCCGGTACCAAGTCCGGCTATCCCGAGTTCCTATTGTTGTCTATGTCTGTCTTTTGTCCTTTTTATTGTTTTTCTTGTGCAGTTCCCTAGTAGATTGTGTGATGTGATTGTAATTTTCGGCCATTGTAAGTGTTTCCTGTTATCTTTTCAATATTAAAATCAATTGCTATAGGTGATAAATGAATAACATAATACGAAGTTGACGTAAATTCAGTTTTTGCATATATCTATTTTGACAATTAATGTCTCTTCAGTGCAGATCGAATCAGATCATTTATCCAAACATTTGTAAAATATCGTATCTGCACATCATGACCAAAAATGTGACATGTAGTACAGTCAAAGGTTCGTAAGTCATATGAAAACAATTCATGAACACCGCCACGCAGTATCTACATCGACACATACTGACCAAGAATTATGAAAGCCAATATTTTCATTACAGAAAATGCCAATCAAAAAGGCGGTAAATAACAAAAATAGGATAACAGTAAACAGCTACAATGGACGGGAAATACATTAACCAGCGTACTACACTAGAAAAACAACAATGAAAACAAGAGACAAACATAAATAATGATAGGAACTCGGGATAGGCGGGCTTGGTACCAGCGCTAGCAAAAGCCAGTGAAAGGGGTTAATCAAGTTAATCCTCTCCTTTCTCTATTCCGTTTCCCTATAGTATAATAAACATCTAGTCTGCTGGTAAAACACTGTCGCACTACGGAAGAAAAACCGAACTCAAAACTCCCCGAAGGGTTTGGTAAAGAGTCGTCATGTATTTCAGTAGACATCGGCAGTATCAGTGAGATGCCAGTATATATGTAAAGTCTTCTGGTCACTGGAATCGAAAGCCAATTTAACGGATTTGTTCAGAATATCTCGTCGATGCTATTACGTAAAGAATGTAAGTTACGTCTCGGTTTTTCTGAGTCATTAATCATTTTTTGGCATTTTTAACAACATTTCCATAGAATCGAGGGATGAAAAATGCCCTTTGTAATTAGCTGTTTGCGAGTCACGTCATATCTAGATATCAAATGTTCATATCTTCTGAAAAACTTCTTAAAAATATTTTATAATTTATGAAATCTGTAACCTTGTTGGATGTTAGAGTAAGGTTACGCTCATTAAAATCATCAAAGATATAACAATTGCGAGCGAATTGTACAAGTCCAGATATATATACCCCGTAGGATGGAGCGAGGGGAACGTCGCCGTCAAGATAGGGGAAATTAGTATTGGTAAAATCAAAATCATCCCTTTTATTATAAATTGTAGTTTTTATTTTACCAGAGTCAATGATGATACTTAGATCCAGAAAAGGGCAGTATTTAGAATCATTGTTTGCCTTATTAAGTTTCAGTTGTCGTGGGTAAAAGGTGTCGACATATGCTAAAAATTGGGGATTGTTAATAGTAAGGATATCGTCAATATACCTGCTATTATCATTGATAATAGAAAAAAAGTTTATCACCGTTTGGTACAGTTCCATTTTGACTTTTTTTTTTATTAAATCCCGTTCGTAATAGAACAGAAGAAGATCTGCAATGAGAGGTACACAATTAGTACCCATGGGGATTCAAATGACCTGATGATAAACAATGGTGCCGAAACGCTATATAAATGTTGTCTAGCAAAAGATTCAGTGCCTGAATCATCATCATCACTTGTCCAGGAGCAGTAATTGTTGTAAGTAATATTGGAGAAGAATCCATGCTTTTTGTTGCAGCAAATAAACAGAAGACCCAAAAATTTAAAGGACCATTTAATAAGTTGAACTAATTTGGATTTAATCAAATTATGTGGAAGGGTTGTATAAAGTGTAGAAAAATCATAACTGTCAATAAATGAAACTGGTCTATCATAAATTGTAATTTCTCTAAAACTTCAAAAGATTTTTTACAGTCCAAAAGTAGTTTACACTAGAGTTTGATATGCTTTTTCACAATAGTTTATAACTAACCCCTTTATACAAGTGAGTGCGCTGGTGAAATGGATGGACAAATTTGTGGTAGAACAATTACTCGAAGCCGAAATAAAACAATGTTTGTAGGGATGTTTGTGAAGTCTAGGAATCCAGTGCTAGTTGGAAGGGTGTTATCTTTAGGTGGAACTTTGAGCGTTTCTGTATCCTTGTAATGTTGTTTGGTGATCGTTTTCTCGTCACATTTGTACGTTTAAAAGTGCTAGACTTGGCCAGGACAAAGTAAAGTAAAGTATGAAGTGTCGGACGGACGGGTCAATGCGCTACACGGGTATAATGAAGAAATATGAAATAAAATTCACTATATAGTTAAACCAGAGGCTCCCAGCAGCCTGTATCGCTCACCTGGCTTTCAGTTGCCACAATCAAGCTAACATTGTAAGTTAAACAGTTGAACTTTAGTCCCTCAAACTTTGGTAGTTCGAACACCACCAATATCTTGAACTGTATTTTAAGTCTGATCATGTTTAACTATATTCTATTTGGAAACCAAATTTCACAGAAATCAGACCATGTTGAATTTTCCCGCCTTTTTTGTGGCCATTTTGAAAATGGTGCTCAACAAACAATTTTCAAATCTGGTTAATTTTGAAGTCCCAACATCAATATCTATTTTGAAACCAAAGTTCATTGAAATCAGACAATGTTGAATTTTCCCACCTTTCAAAATGGCAGTCAACGAACAATTTTCAACACCGGTTTTGAAGTCGCAATATCAATATCCACTTGGAAACCAAATTTCATTGAAATCTGACAATGTTGAATATTCCTGCCTTTTTTTGGCAGCCATTCTGAAAATTTTAACATAGTTTTGAAGTTGCGACATAAATAACTATTTGGAAACCAAGTTTCATTGAAATGGACAGTGTTGAATTTTCCCGCCTTTTTTGGCGGCAATTTTGAAAATGGCAGTCAACAAACAATTTTCAAATCCCGTTTTGAAGTCGCAACAATAATATCTATTTTTAAACAAACTTTCATTGAAATCAGACAATTTTGAATTTTCCCGCCTTTTTTGTGGCCATTTTGAAAATGGCGGTAAACTAACACTTTTCAACACCGGTTTTGAAGTCGCAACATCAATATCTATTTGGAAACCAACTTACATTGAAATCAGACAATG
Organism: Modiolus philippinarum; assembly: GCA_002080025.1. Classification (NCBI taxonomy): domain Eukaryota; kingdom Metazoa; phylum Mollusca; class Bivalvia; order Mytilida; family Modiolidae; genus Modiolus; species Modiolus philippinarum. The sequence goes on from MJUU01056259.1 coordinate 184,753, forward strand.
TTGAATTTTTCAGTCTTGTTTGGCAGCCATTTTAAAATGGCATTCAACGAACAATTTTTAACGTCGGTTTAGAAGTTGCAACATCAATTCCTATTTGGAAACCAAATTTCATTGAAATCGGACAATGTTGAATTTTCCCGCCTTTTTGGTGGCCATTTTGAAAATGGCGGTCAACGAACACTTTCAACACCGGTTTTGCGGTCGCTACATCAATATCTATTTGGAAACTAAATTTCATTGAAATCGAACAATGTTGAATTTTCCTGCCTTTTTTGGCGGCCATTTTGAAAATGGCGGTCAAGAATTTTAAACGCTAGTTTTAAAATCCACACAGCATGGCAAATATTTTATTAATTTAAACTGAACCTTCATCTCCTATAGTTTTAGAAATAAAAGACAAAAAATATGAAAATTTTGAAAATTCTGTGAAAAAAGGGCGATAACTTCTACAAGGGTTTTTGGATTTTCTTAAAAATTCAGAGTTTGTAGATCTTGATATGCTGAACCTTTTTGCAATTTACACTTGACCTCTATCTGTTACACTTTTTGAAATAAAAAAAATGAAATATGCACAAATTTTGAGAATTTTTCGGAAAAAGGGCAACAACTCCAAGACGGGTTTTCGAATTTTCTTCAAAATTTCAGGGCTAGTAGATCTTGCTATGCTAATCACTTTTATCCCATATCAGATCTTTGATATCTTTAGCGGTTTTCGAGTTATTGGCCAAAAACTGTAATTTACCCCTTTGTTCTATTTTTAGCAACAGCGGCCATGTTGTTTGACCTGCCGCCTAATCGAACACAATTTTGAGAATCCATACTCTGGTGATGATTCAGGCCAAGTTTGGTTACATTTGGCCCAGTGGTTTACAGAAGACGGATGGACGACGGACATATAGTGATGGCAAAAGCTCACATGGACTTTTAGGTCAGGTGAGCTAAAAAAGCACAATAACTCCTATAAGGGTTTTTGCATTTTCTTCAAAATTTCAGGGTGAGTAGATCTTGATATGCTGAACATTTCTGCAATTTATACTTGACCTCTATCTGTTACACTTTTTGAAATAAAAAATAAAAAATGCACAACTTTTGAAAATTTTACGGAAAAAGGACTATAACTCCGAGATGGGTTTTCGGATTTTCTTCAAAATTGCATGGTAGGTAGATCTCATCATGCTGATCATTTGAACTCCGTCAGATTTTTGATATCTGTAACAGTTTTGGAGTTACTGGCCGCCAAAAACTTCAATTTACCCCTATGTTCTATTTTTATCAACGGCGGTCATGTTGTTTGACCTACCGCCTAATCAAACGCGATTTTGAGAAGCCATACTCTGGTGAGGATTCAGGCCAAGTTTGGTTACATTTGGCCTAGTGGTTTCAGAGGAGAAGATTTTTGAAATTGTTGGCAGACAGACAGACGGACGGACGACGGACGCATAGTGATGGCAAAAGCTCACATGGCCTTTTAGGCCAGGTGAGCTAAAAAAGGATACAAGAAAAATTTTGCCTTGTCTTATTTATCTTAAATTTAACGATAATCATTCGTTTGATTCTAAAAAAACATTTAGGGTGGCATACTAACATAATTAATATTCCTACATATCAAACAACGAGAAATCCAAATTTTCCTCAAGTCATAAATGCAAAATTCTTACCAGATTCAAAAATATTAGCTTATGACACTAGTGCTTGTCTGGCAACTGATGACAGCGATAGTAAGATAGCAATGTGGTATTTTAAATTATGTTTGTTGGCGTTTCCGCTGCCATGTCCACAAAAACATGGAAGATTATTCGGATTTCGTTTTTATGCATTTTAAACATTTTTTTGAAATTGTGGATTTCCTATGTTTGGTTTCTTGAGCTGCTGATGAGGAATTAATTTCCGAATCGGCCATACAGCTCATTAAAATTATTGCAGTTTCTAGTTAACATGTGTGTTATGGTCTCATGTTCATTTACTCCATACCCTTTCGTAAAATATTTAATACAGGAGTATTTTTCTTTTAATGCAGTGTGGAGTTGGTAAAACAATTCCCCGTGTTGAGATGTATGCTCTTTTTTTTCTTAGATATGGTGTTCTACATGTAAATTCTAAAACTTAAGGTTTAAGTCCTTCCAACGTAGTTTGTCCTTAGCTATATTTGGTATTACTGATAATTCGGATTTCGTTTGGTTTTATGCATTTTAAACATTTTTGAAATTGTGGATTTCCTATGTTTGGTTTCTAGTGCTGCTGATGTGTAATCAATTTCTGAAATGGCCATACAGTTCATTAAAATTATTGCAGTTGGAGTCAACATATGTATTACTGTCTCATGTTCATTTACTCCATATCCTTTCATAGTTTATTATAGACAAAGCCGTTCGCAATAAATGCTGTTAGACCAAATGACTAGATCTTTCTAATTTAGAAATATGTATTTTTGTAATGAAGCAAAACAATATGAAGCAAACCTTTTTTTTTAAATTCTCATTCTTTAAAGAGTTCTCAATGATGATAATAGTTAATGTAATATATTTTTACTCTGAATGCACGAACAAAATGTTTTAGGGCGTGTTGTGTTATTAGCTGAATTCAGTCGTAATAGTAACACTTAAAAACTAATAACAAGCTTAAATAGGACTATAGTATCTGTCATTGAACTTAATACATGCACTAGTCGTCATAATATGTTTATATTTTTATACCTATGCCTTCCTGTTACAGGAATTTTTGTATCTCGACCAAGCATTGACAAAATTTACTAGGAACACTTACAACTATACGCTGTAGTCTTTGATAGATCGTAGTTGGTATGCGAGTATAGCCCAGAGGTATTCCTTGAAAATAAGAAAAAATATTACCTCTGAAAGATAAAAGCGCCATATAAAGAAGAACCTATGTATGGGTTTATATGTAACAGGCAGCGATGTATATACACAGGTAAATATCACCCCCTTACTTTACAAAATCAAGAAATTACTGGTAACGGCAGAGAAATAGCTTAAATTCACAGTACTCCTGTATTTTGATATTTATTTAATTTCCGTACGATGAATAAAACGAGATAGCAAAATAGAACCTTTATACTCACGTAAGTCTGTTTTCCTCCAAAAGACGAAGAGAACGACATCTGTTATAACAACTGATAACATCTTTATTTGTGATATTTGACAAGAGACTGGTATCATTGAACCAAACACAATGTGGATCCTTTACACATGCATCAACCCATCTGTATTGTTCACAGTTAATAATATTGATTTGTTTAACTGTAGTGTCTGTTCCTACGTACAAATAGTCTCCCTGAAATACATAGCAACACCTTATAGGTAGTGACTTACACATAATGCAAAATAGAATATTTGTAGCCGAAAAAATTCTGATGTCGCGAAAATTACATACTGCGAATATAATTAACACGAGTCTTAATACACTAACTAGCCAAAAATCGAAAATAGTGCATTTTTACCAAAACAAAATAAACAAAAGGTGGCACTTTAAAAGATTATTTGTACCAAATGTGCAAAATAATCATCAACACATTTTAACTCTCTGTTATAGCATTACTCGGTCAAAAGTCTTCAATTGTTTGCTTGCCCTTACGTTTACGCAGGCACTTTGTTTTTCAAAGAGAAACAAATCAGCCAAGAAAATGAAGCAACGCAAAACAATGGTGGAAACTCCGGTCTACCAATAGAAAGTTCACTGTATTATCGCAGAACAAATTCTAAGCTCTGATGCGATAGATTCAAGTATATTTTACCCATTGCTGATTCGGAAAAGGCCCATTTAAGCTCTAAAATAATACTATTACATTCACAAGCTACTTGAAAACAGTGAAAACTGAAAACGCTAAAATCCTGTTTCAAGTTTAGTTATATTATAAAAGCAAAAAATTTAAATAAAAATTAGAATTATGAAATGAATGATTAGGATATAAAATTGCATTTTTGCCGGTAAAAGCTCTTATTCGGGTATAATTATTTACCTGTGTTTATCCAGGTAAATTTTTAGAGTAAGATTTATTTCCCTTTTCGAGATAAAACTGAAGCGCAATAATTTTCTGTCAATTTTTATCTTAAATGAAAAAAATCGTCAATTTAATTATAGGAAAATGTCAGTTGATCTATATTAGATCGCGTTTACTGAAACAAATAATCATTGAAAACATCGTAAGATATAATGGTTAATTATTTATTTTATTTTATCTATTTAAACGTTTCAGGCTCGAGAAAAGGGAAATTTTGACACATCCAATTTCATATCCAGTTTAAATTATAGGACCGAAACAGCCGTGCACAATGCAGACTTTGCAAAAACGGTCATGACCAGAACAGACTTGGCAAAAACGGTCATGGCCAGAGCAGACTTAGATAGAACGGTCATGGCCAGAACAAACTTAGGTAGAAACGGTCATGGCTAGAGCAGACTCAGGTACAACGGTCATGACAAGAACAGACATGATTCTAGGACCAACGCAGACAGGATTCTAGGATTGTTCTTAGTCTGTTCAAAGTTAACTTGAAGTTAACTTTGAGCTGTTCTCGTGACTGCTCTCCAAGTTAACTTTGACGAGAGGTTATGTCTGCATCCCACTGGATATAAATAGCATTGTTTAGGTAAAACTTTCATTTGGAAATGTTTTTGTTAAAAAGTATCTTGCTGACACACTTCCGGGATCAATTTTAATTTTTGTAAATACGGTTTTAATTAAAAATAAAAATAAAATACAAAAACCATTTTCCGTACATAACAATCATGCAAAGTTTCAAGAAAAAAAGATCACAGCTTTATTTAGCTGGAGTACATGTCGACAGAAATTGCAATTTCTTGCTTTTTTTAAACAATCGAAGACCCATACCTCTGGAACGAAAAATTCACCGGCAAAATATAGCTATAGGGAGCTCTCTTTTCCTTGCAGCGGTTACCATTTTGGAAATTGTTATCTTCAACATAAGATGTATTAGTCCTATAAATTCCATCCAATTTCGAGCACTTTTATTTTTCCTTCCCTTTTTTCTATTTTCATCGCAAAAGGCAACCTTTTGAATTTCCAAACGCCTGACTACAAACAGATTCTATCCCAACAACCATCATGATCGATATTATTTAACCTCAAAGTAAGTTCTACACTTCCTTTACAAAATTTCTGTTAGGTCTCATTTAAATTCTAGTATGATTTTTCTAATATTTTTATTTCCTTGGTTACGACCGCCATTTAGGAATCTCAAAAATAAGTTGAACTCTTCTCATTAATTTTTTTTTGTTTATCAAAGTAAAAACAGTTTTGTTTTCCCGCCTTTTGTTTGTTTCTATGGCAAAGGGTATATTTTTTGAAGATTTGCCGGTTTGCACAACCTATCATTTTGTCTAGTTTAATCAATATCTGTGCTAAGACTAGAAAAAAAGCAGAAAAAAGAGATTGGACAAAACCATAAGTTTCAAAATTTGGTAAGTTATATCTTTTACATTCATTACCTTGGTCCTAATACGCAGCAGAATTAAATAACAATTTGAATATGCAAAACTTCAAATTTAACCAAAACCTCAACGTTAATGACAAAAAAAAAAATCGAAAAAGCTGGGTATTAAATTGACCTTATTCCTATACAATGTAGCAGTGTTTCGAGAAAAAAAAATCACATATAATTGAAAAATACAAACATTCTTGTGCTTGAAGATATCAATCAAACTATGCATGAAAATAAAATGTTGTATTTTTTTTACAAATAATTCAACGATTTGTTCCCATCCTTTAATGAGTTTTCCATTTATAAGGATGCCATAAATTGCTTGACAGTCAATGTGGATTTTGAACATGTTTGAATGTTGTGACGTATTAATTTTACACCGGTTTATTTTCTGATTTTTATATTATTCCAAAACTCATAAAATAATATAAATTTACTCACATGCTGCTGCACAGCCCAGATAACGTCGGAGTTTTTCAATGGATAGTATATACTAGACAAGTAAGTTTTGGTTTCTTTCAAAAATAGTTTATAAATGTTTCCAGTGTCTGTCAAATATATAATTCATTTGCATGATTGTTAAGAAGTTCTTGAATTGCATTTATAAACTACGAAACACACACACACAGGCACACACTACGACGAACAAAAAATCTTTGCACCCAAACAAAAAATATGGGCTAAGACGCTGAGCCTGAATCGCTCACCTGCAAAATGCTTACAGCAGGTAATGAAAATGATGTTACCCCATAGGACCCTATGTTAAAATATGTTCTGTGCTGGTGGTCTTATTTTTCATCAGATCAAAGCAATCTTAGTTTGACTGAATTTGCTTCAATAATTTCTGCGCACGTGATGGGTCGTTGTCTCTTTGACACATTCCCCGTTTCCCTTCTTTTTCTATTTCATATAGTGGTACCATTTTAAACCAAGTTCCATGTTGGGAGCCACTTTTTTTCTGTCGGATCCAAACAAAATGAGCAATCTTTGTATAAGACCTTCCATACATCATTTCTGTAAAGTTTGGTTGAATTTGCTTCAATAGTTTCAGAGCAGATGTTTTCCCATAGGGTCCAATGATACAACTAAGATCTTCGCTGACGGGCATGTTCTTTATCGGATCGGAACAAATAAGTAAATACCGAAGTTACTGTGAATTTATTTTCTGCATATGCGCATTTCGACAACTTATGTCTCTTCAGTGCAGATAAAATCTAAACGTTGGAAGACCATAAACTCAAAGATGTTTAAAACTGATAGAGAACAAATAGCCAATATGATCTAAATGTAAAGCCAAAACCCAGCTAAGGACAGAGCTTTGCATGAGGGAGATACTCCTTAGTTTTCAACAAAATTTACAAAAATTTAGATATTGTAAGGTTCCAAAAATAATTGGCTTTCGGGTCAGCACCAAAGTACTGACTACTGGGCTGGTGAATACCCTCGGAGACTAACAGTCCACTAACAGTGGCATCGACCCAGTGATAACAAATAACTAAATACCGAAGTTACTGTGAATTTATTTTCTGCATATGCGCATTTCGACAACTTATGTCTCTTCAGTGCAGATAAAATCTAAACGTTGGAAGACCATAAACTCAAAGATGTTTAAAAACTGATAGAGAACAAATAACCAATATGATCTAAATGTAAAGCCAAAACTCAGCTAAGGACAGAGCTTTGCATAAGGGAGATACTCTTTGGTTTTCAACGAAATGTACAAAAATTTAGATATTGTAAGGTTCCAAAAATAATCGGCTTTCGGGTCAGCACCAAAGTACTGACTACTGGGCTGGTGAATACCCTCGGGGACTAACAGTCCACCAGCAGTGGCATCGACCCAGTGGTAACAAAGAACTGAATATCGAAGTTACTGTGAATTTATTTTCTGAGCTATCTTTGTGAAGGCCCTTCCATACACCATCCCTGTAAATTTGGTTTGAATTTGATTCAGTCTTTCGGAGGAAAGATGAAAATGTGCATTTCCCATAGGACCAATGTTAAACTATGTTCCGTGCTGGCGGTCTTTTTTTGTGGAATCATAATAAAATAAGAATTCTTCGTAAAGGACCTTCCATACCTCATTTCAGTACAATTTACTTAAATTTGCTTCAATAATTTCAAAGCAGATGTTGAAAATGATGTTTTTTTTACATAGGGTCCAATGTCAAAACTGAGATCAGAGCTGTCGGTGATGTTTTTTTTTTTTATCGAATCGGAACAAAATGAGCAATCTTTGTAAAGGCCCTTCCATATATCATTCCTGTAAATTTTGGTTGAAATTGCTTCAGTGGTTTCAGAGGAAAAGATTAAAAAGTGAATTTCCCATAGGGCCACTTTTAAACTATGTTCCGTGCCGGCGGATTTTTTTTGTCTAATCGGAATAAAATGAGCACTCTTTGTGAAGGACCTTTAGTACATCATTCCTGTAAAGTTTGGTTGAATTTGCTTCAGCAGTTCTAAAACAGTTGATGAAAATGTGAAATTTCCCATAGGATCCTATGTTAAACTTAAGTTCCGTGTTGGCGGCCATGTTTTTGATCGGATCGGAACGAAATGAGCAATCTTTGTAAAGGACCTTCCATACATCATTCCTGTAAAGTTTGCTTGAATTTAGTGGTTTCAGCGGAGAAGATGGACGGGCGGACGACGAATGCCAAGTGATGGCAATAGCTCACACTGACCCTTTGGGTCAGGAGAGCTAACAAAGCTTGTTTACCTTTCACATGCTCTGTTATTGAGGACTGATTAAAGCGTCTAAAGTTGAAAAAAAGATTTATTGATAAGCTACGTTGTTCAAATATTTTATAGGTTTCGATTATTTGTAATAGTCATATCTAAGTCGTTTCAACATTTCAACATATGTAAGCTTGTTTTAACAATACCAAATAAATATCTTTTTCGTCATTTGTGTGCTGCAAATCAATGACGCTTTCCTTGCTTGTTTCAATAGCATTTTAATTAAACCAATGCAAACATGTACCATGTCATGCTAGCAATAAAAACCAAATAAGTAGACACAACATGATATATCTGTTACACTGAATTTGTAAAATTAGGGAATTTGTAAAATCACTGAAAGTTCGGGATTTATTAAAAAATCACTAAATTGATCAGTGGGTTTGCAAAATAAGGATTTTACACACCCACTGAAAAAATCAATCATTAGTTTACTATTTTATACTTTAGTTACTAAAGAAACATTGAAGACCGTACAGTGACCCCTAGATGCCTTATTTTGAGTCGTTTTAATCTGGAGATGGGGTGTTGTCTCCTTGTCATTTACCCCATTTCCTTTCTTTTCCATTTTTAATTATTCAGAGTATTTTTAAAATTCAATGCAGTATATGGCACTGGAATCAATGTTATGAAACTAAGAACTGTTTTTCTTTTGAATACTTCTAGAATCAAAAAAGAAATGGAATAATAAATGTATAAAAACAATTAAATAATTCAACAGATAGGGGACTATTTTTTATCTTGATGGAAAATTTGAACATAGGTCATGTCACACTGTAAACCACAGTTAAGGTTGTAATTAAGATATCCGACATTCACATTACCTCCTGTTCAATTTTATTAACCCACTCCGAAAAATGTTATTGATTCTTGCCAAATTATGGTCATTTTCTTCAAAATTAACAATATTTTTACCATTGTTGATACAAAATAGGCCATAAATATTACCAAGTTCTCATATTGCGTTTGTTACATAAATTGTAAAACATGGGTTATTTTGGTTACGGTCCAAATCCACAAGAAAGTTAAATTTTGACATCTCGATTGCACTTACTAAGGAATAGCAATCCATAAATTGAATTGTTTGAAAAGAATTATTCTTTAAACTATGGGTAAGAATATTGTCTGGTAAATGAATGATTGAAATGCACAACATTCAGAGTTAAATTAAGAAATGGCTTCCCAATATTGTTTTAATGCAGTTTTATATTAATAAAAGTATGGGGTAGAAATCTTATTTAAATACACCAACGTCTTTCCCGAAAAATTTAACATTCTTATTAATCAGTGATTTTGTAAAATCCCTCACAAGATTTTCAGGGATTTTACAAAATCCCTAACAATTTCAGTGATTTAACAAAATCACTAGAATGGTCAGTGGATTTTACAAAATCACTGATTTTACAAATTCACTTTAACATATCTACTACTAAGTGTATACACTACATGTACGAATTTGTTTGCAAAAATATTTGGCGACAATCTGATGAATATTTACTGATGTATCTTTTGTTATGCGTTTCATAAAGCTAAGTTTTTCGGTTAATCTGATTTTTTAACATCAGATTTAAAAGCATTAAATATGCAAAATTCATCAACTGCTGAACCTATGTCGATATCTAAAAACCAAGTCCTAAAAAGTATTGACTTCCTTACCCCATTAAAGGTTAAAGTTCCCTTTTAGTTTTAAACGTATCTGAATTCCATATAAAAAGTAACTGACCTAAGCACCAGCTAATCTAAAGTAAACGATGATCTTACTTGATGCTGCATAAAAAATGACATCTGATGTGTTCTTGTGTAATTCCAGTTGTTGTAACTCAATATCGTCCATGACAAAAAGTGGTTTATTGTGCATTGGTTGGACAGTTTCATGCATTAATGGATGTTCATTGATGAAAGTAAGAACATCATCAGGTGTGGACAAGGAGTCATTTCTACACTATAAAACATCAACATGTTGATTCACTTTAAAGTAACAACTAGAATGTCAATTATTCCAAGAACAATTAATAGGTATTTTCCAAAGTTTCGTCATTATGTTCTCATTATTGATTGTCCTCATAAATTGACTTATTTTCTTTCTAAAACTATCATTTAAATAATTAAACAAACATTCTAAGGCTCCCATATATCTATTTTTGATAATTTGAACGTCAAGTGCAGTTGTTGGCTTCGAATGTGACTTTGATCTCAATCAAAGGTCAAATCCTACTTAACGTTTTTTTTTAATGGAATGTCCTTTTTATCTTTAAAGAAAGCTATTAGCATGAAACCTACATCATACATCAAAAATGAGTTTTTGGTCCATCGACCCATAACAGTTGGTCTTATAATTTTGGACCCAAAGTAAGAAATGGGAGCTTTAAAAAGATACACGTTTTCTATATCACATTAAATAAGCTACCTGTAATGGCTGCAGAGTTGCTTACAATTTGGGAGACAATTCTGGTTTTAAAAATAGATCGGATTTACAGGGTCATTCTGATTGAGACCTGACCCGGTTAATGAATGGTACCAAGTATCAAAAGAAAAAATATTCAAATTCATATTTTTTATTTTTCATACGACCGCAAAATTTTTCGGTCGTATAATGGAATGGCGTTGCTGTCGGTGTCGTCCGCGTCGACGTCGGCGCCTTTGGAAAGCATAACTTTGTTTCTAGTAGACAGATCATTATCAAATTTAAGTATGCTGTTTCTTGGCACACGCGTAAACTGGGATTATAATTTTTAATTTTTGGCCCCGTTCGTTTTAGAATGAGTGGCCAAAAAGGGGTAAAATTGGGTGTTTTCACATATTTGACTGTAGATTCTTTTTTATTAATCAAATTTTGATTGGGTTTCTTTCAGTGTCCTCTTGAGGAAATTTCAAATGAGTAGTTTGTTACGAATTTAACGTAGCATGTACGGTTCCCGAGATAAATTGGGGCCAAAGAGGGGCGAATCTAAAAACAATATTTTTTTTATTTTCAGTCCGACTTTGATGCAGTTTTTTCAATGGATTCCTTATGATCAATTGACGCTTTCCTCAAGAAGATTTTTGGTAACTTTTTGGTTTCTGTTCCCAGATATGAGGGGCCGAACGGGCAAAAATTGAAAATTTGCAGATTACCAAAAAATTTTATTTTTAATCAGATTTTGATGGGAATTTTTTCTTTGGATTCCTCTTGTTTTAAGCGTTCGGAAATCATGGCTTCATCGGATTTGGCATAGCTGTTACCGTTTGTGGGCTATAAGGGGTCAAAGGGGAATCAACTGCAAATTTTCAGATTACCTAAAAAAAATTTTTTTTCATCGGATTTTAATGGCATTTCTTTTCTTAGGATTCCTCTTGATATTAGCTTTCATTATATGTTAACGGATTTGGCGTAATTCCTATGGTTTCTCAGCTATAAGGGGTCAAAGGGCCAAAATTGCATTTTTTCTAATAATGTGAAATTTATTTTTGATCATATTTCTATGGGATTTTTTTGGGACTCCTCTTGATATAAGCTTCCAGTAATTAAACAATGGATTTGTTTTCGCTCTTACCGTTTCCGAGCTAGAAGGGGTCAAAATCGTAATTTCACCAAATATGTGAAATTTTTATTTCGATCAGATTTCAATGGGATTTTTTCTTTGGATTTCTCTTTTTGTAAGCTTTTGGAAGTACATTTGTATGAAAAAAGATTTGGCTTAGATCTTACCGTTTCTACACTATAAGGGGTCAAAGAGGTTAAAAATTCAATTATGAAAATATGTAAAATCTTTTTTTATCGGATAATAATGGGGATTCTACGGATTCCTCTAATAGTAAGGTTGACCACTTTGACATAACTCTTATAATTTCCTATCTGTATGAGGAATCATAAGGGCAAATTTGTTTAGGTCTGAAATATATGATAAGGTTTAGAAATATCAAAGTAAATATATCAATAGGTCTGAATTTCCAATTAAGACATATCATAAGGTTGCAAATTTCAACATGCAATATATAACCGCAAAATTAATCTTCAGAAAAGCAAATCTTTACAAAATCATATGAATAGGTTGCAATATTTCAGAAAATATGAAAGGGTTTCCCTTTTTCACCTTGGCAAAATATATGAATAGGGTTGGTTTAAATTTTACTGTCCGCACACCCGTACAAAAATATTATGTTAAGTTACCCCCGTGTCTTGAGTATGTCCACAATCACTTTAAATTACACTTGTTCAACTTTCAGTGGTCGTCATGCTGCGATCGCATCATGCTGCGTTTGGCTTGGTCCTTTATTTTGTACTAAAATTACTATCTTTGCTTTGATATCAATTTTTTTAAAAGATTAAGTTACATATTCAGATAAGATTACTTAAACATTTTATTAAAATGTCATCTAATTAACTATCACCTATGATAAACATTTCACAAAGTATGTAATTATTAAGTTGTTAATGATTAGAATTGACAACCATTTAAAACACATGTACAATACCAATTAGTGTCATCATGACATATATGATATTGCTACTGTTTAAATAATTACACAATTGATATAAATAACTCATGAATCAGACATTTCCACTTTTTTTCAATAGTCAAACAATATAAGGGCGTTTCCACAAATAACTCCCATCTAACATAACGTGGTGGTCCAAGACGGTTAAAAACATATCTATCACCAATGCTCAATAACTCCGTTAAATTTCATCGCTGTACCTGTTTTCATTTAGCCAATATTTTGAGCAGAAAAAAAAGAAAACTATCTGATTTTGCAAAATCAATAAAGGTATTTCCCTATGGAAAATACCTTTAAATATTTAGTTATCACAATCGCCAATGTTGTTTTCGTTTATCGTGAGGAAAACGAGTTAAAAATGTCAATGCTAGTTCAATAGCTTGTAAACAAAAGAAATAAAACGGCATTGTCATATGGTAAAAAAGTATACTAATTGTTATATAATTATATTAATTATTCATGATATACAGATAGAACCAAGGTTTAAATCAAAGAATCATATTTGCCACGTGAATGAAATACAAATAAATTCCCTTTAATTTAGAAACGTTCACCAAGCTATATGATATACTGTATATAAATCACTCCGATCAAGATAGATGCCAAATTAAAACAAGAACAGTTTCATTTTCTGTAAAGCCTACAAAATATGTACTGGCTTGTCTCAAATGAGAAGAAAGAGTCCCGTGTTCTCTGCCAAAAAGTATTGTGTAGTTCTTGCAAATCTTGGTGGCGGTATTGGTTCAGAAATCGTCGCTGTTTTAGAATAGTTACATGATGTAGTGGCTAAATGTACGACTCTGGAGCTATGCATTATAATGAAAGTTGTCTTTTATTAAACACTTAGGGACCGACCATTTAACCTGAAGGGGGGGGGGGTTATGGTTTTTTTTTCTGGACAAAAATTTTTTTTCGAAACAAATTATTTATTTTTTGCACGCGTATCAACAAAATATTTTTTTTCAAAATTAACATTATTTTTTTGGGCAGAAAGCCTCATTCAGAAAATTTTTTTTCATCATTTTGGCAGCCAAAATATTTTTTTCACATAAAATCAGATCCAAAATATTTTTTTTAAGAAAAAAACCATAGCCCNACCCCCCCCCCCCCCCCCCTTTAAGTTAAATGGTCGGTCCCTTAAAAATTCTAGTCGAGGTGTTTGGAGAAAAGATGTCATGTCAAAAATAATGTACCTGTAATAATTACAAGTCATTTGACAAAGTTTGCTTTCCCAAATAAGGATAAACTTGCATTCAAGATGCTGTTATGAAAGAGTAAAGTGTTTTAGAACTGAACCGTCAGTCAAAAGAACGAACAATCCACGGACAACGGCAACATAGAAAAACAAGGAAACAAGGACACCACTTGAGTACAGGACAAAGAAGAAAAATGAAGACACACATACAGATGAACAACACGGACCCAATAAAAACCATGGGTAAGGTAGAGTAAGCATCTCCTGCCTCTGTCAAATAATATTTAAGTTACAACTACTTGTTTTGTTTCAGTTGAAAGATATAGATTGTTAGTTGTATAGAACTACTTGTGTAGATGATAGGACAGATAGTTGCTTCTGGTCAGTTATAATTTGTTACACTTACTACTCCAGGTCGAGGTGTTGGGACAGAATTTGTCGCTGTCCAATAGTACATCGAATTGACCTGTGGTTCTTTGAAGTGACCATTGAACGCTTTTTCTATTTCAGAAAGGTTAAAGGCACATATTGCGGAAGCTGGCGTTCCAACTCTAAGGAAAAAAGAAATTATAAGATTTGGTAATTATATACATGATACCTTTATATACATGATACCTTTATCACGTTTCTTTAGATATGCAATAAAAGATTTTTTCACTATTAAGAATGCTCGCTTGTCATCTTTCGGTCTTTCTGTCAGATTTTCGGACATCTTTGGTTTTTTCCATTCATAAGTATTTTAATTATTTTGGCCACGAACCCCCATATTTTGTTGATTGTTTCATTTTATACATATTCAGCAGCACTCTGATATAATTTCATTAACTCCTATCTATTTTGTCACATTGGCTTTTGGATAAACATTTCTTATGTAAAATATATGAAAATTCAGGGGAGTTCAGTTTCCCGTTATATTTTTAATAACATATCTAAAAAATGACATCAGCAACCTATCATTTTTTCCCCCTGAAATTACTTTTTTTAATTCTAAAATGAAAACACTTATTTAAAATCCTATTTATTTTCCTTAAGGGGGTTCGCTACTCCATTTAAAAATAAAAAGGATTTCAAATAAACATGATTTTTCACTAGCAAATTAAAAAAGAAGTAATTTAAGTGAAAAAATTGATAGGTTGATGATCTCGTTTTTGAGATATAAGTGACTGAAAATTTGGCGGGAAACTGAACGCCTCAGATTTTTTTCATACAGTTAACATTAGCACGGTTTGACCATGAATGAATGAGACAGAATAAATAGAATTCAAGGAAATTTTAGCAGAATGCTCACAAAGATGTATTAAATGAAATTATGGAAACAAATAAAGGGGTCAATGGGCAAAAAATTATAATGCTTTTAAATGGATAAAACCCGAGGATTCCGAAAATCTGACAGAAATCCCAAAACCTGAAAAGCGAACCTCCTCAAATGTATTTAAGAAATGTCAACAGGGATATGGTTCCAAAAAAACGAGATTCGATCAAGTACACAAAAAGCAAAAAGCTTCAAGACAATACAAATAGAGAAAAGAGAGACTACATTAGCAACGAAGGGATATGGAGTAAATGTTTGTCTCATGTACATTTACATATCTATCAAATGTTTCAGTTCTAATGGTAAAATTAAATCATTAAAAAATAGCACTTAGATTCACAGAACCAGCAAATTTAATGTTTTGTACACAAACTGCACATGCTATTCCATTCATGTTCAGTCGATAGCTATATTGTATTCGATAATGATGGCAAATATCGAAGAATGAATAGTATAACCATCGTGTATTAAGAATAATGTGTATCTATTTTTTTCTGATTTGAATACCTCCTTCATTCACTTTTTATATTGTACATGTATTTGGTTATATACATGCATGTAGTTAAATATGCCTAAAGCACTATGGTGATTTGAACTGTTTGTAAAGAGAGAGAGGGGATAGAAAAAAAACACACATATTTGTGAGACAGAACGCTGACTTACCCAGATGTAAAAAGTCCATAGAAAATTGTATTATCTGTGGAGACAACATCCTCTAAAATAATAAAACATGTGATAGAAATATGAATATTATTGCTAAGCTAAATCAGTCCTCAACTGATTTTGGCTTTTTCATGTAGATCCTCTTGCCAATTTATTCTTTTAGTGTTTACAGATAGTTAGGATTTCCAAATGTTTTGATTTGACCCGCACTGAAGAGACATAAGTTCTAGCAATGGCGATATATAGAAACAAAATTCACAGTAACGTAGATATTTTGTTATTTATTACCACTAGGTTGATGCCTCTGCTGGTGGAGTGTTAGTCCCTAAGAGTATTCACAAACCCAGTATCCATTACTTCTGTGCTGGCCCGAAAACGTATTTTAATTTAAAACTTGCAATATCTACAAATGTAAATAGAAAAGGAAAACATAGGCCAATTACAGAACTATGCAAGAGAAAGATAATCCTTAGTTTTATACGAAATATTCTAATATTTACATGTGTAGATCATTTTAGTTATTTGTTCTCTTTCAGCTTTTACACATATTTTAATTCATGTTCTTCAAAGTATTTTGATTTGATATGCTCTAAGGAACAAAAGTTTTCGAAATAAAAATATATGTTGCGAGACAGCTGAATGTCATATAAAATAGACAGAGTAAGAATGTTAGTGTAGAATAGAAAATAGAAATGAAATTAAAATCTAAAATAAAAGTTGTCGAAATGAACATATAGGGTGAGAAATTTCGCAGTGTTTTTAAATTTTAGATTCGCTCCAAAGACTTATTCATTCGTATAATATCGTCATATTGATTCCTGAAAACAAGTAGTGTTTGTAAACTTTTTGTAACGTAATCATTGCCTTCATATTAACTTGTTTCTCACTCTTGCATTTATATCAAAATGCCACAATCTGGTAAGGTTTGTTCTTTTTTGTAATATTTAAACTGTAATGTTAAAAATTGTTGTGCTTCGTGCTTGTTCAATATCAATTTGTTGTTTTTTTTCAATACTTCAATCCACATCACATGAGAAAAATAGGGCTAAAAAGTTTAAATTCCCTACATTACTGCTTATTAGATTTTACGGAAGCCCATATAGGACCCATCAAAATTTTTTTTTGAATTCGTTATAACGAATTCTGGAATTTGTTATAACGAATTTAATTCGTTATAACAAATTTTTGAATTCGTTATAACAGGTTTTTGAATTTGTTATAACAAATTTAATTCGTTATAACAAATTCAAGAATTCGTTTTAACAAATTTTAGAATTTGTTATAACGAATTTAATTCGTTATAACAAATTGTTGAATTCGTTATAACAAATTGTTGAATTCGTTATAACAAATTGTTAAATTCGTCATAACTGATTTTAGAATTTGTTATAACAAATTAAATTTGTTATAACAAATTCTAGAATTCGTTATAACAAATTCTAGAATTCGTTATAACAAATTCGAGAATTCGATATAACAAATTCGAGAATTCGTTATAACAGATTGTGAAACTATGGCATGCCAAAGTCGCATAAAATCAGGAATTCTGACATAACGTCTAGATACCGTGTTCTCGTTCGATTTTCTAGTTTTCTCGCTCAAATACCCCTTATATCAATTATGATCGGGATGAATAGTCTCTTGAAAGCCCCTACCACAACTGCGAGATATATTGTAGCTTGCATTCGTCGAAAAACCATAATTCCGGCTGCATTAAACCTAGTTACTTGCTTAAAACCCTTAATTTCGACTGGCATTGTATGTTTTTCGTCGAGATTTATCCTAATTTTAACCGTTCACGACAAGAGATGAAATATAATGTCAAAACAATAAGATTAAGTTTCTTGTAGAATTTCATTGTATATGCCATTTAAATTTATGAGTTTCATCCCACTGAGAGCTTGGGCCTAGTAAGAAGAATGAATCGATTAGTAGGAACGTGTATTCCAACATCTAAATCAGTGTTAAAACACCTTTTAACTGACATTCAACGTTCGGCTTCACATTGTACTTAAGATATTCTAAATGCAGTAAAAAAAATAAACGAAATTTTAACAAATTAGATTTTCTCAATGATTCAGTTATTCGGTTTTATAACATCACATCCCCCAACTCTTATTAGTGCATGGATGACTCCTGACTAAAAAACAGCTATTGGGTTTTTTCAGGGCAAGAGCTTTAAATAATGCTCCTTAGCAACAACCGAGAGTTTTAGCGATGTAACGATCGGTAATTAAAATTCCAATTTTCAAACGAATTTCGATCTCGAAAATTAGGGTTTTTGACCAGAAATTTAGTATTTCGAAAGACAAATCTAGTATTTTGAAGAGATACTTTGTATCCAGGCCGAGATGAGGTTCATACTTCATGTAAGAGATCATGAAAGATACTAACATTAAAATCTCCTATGCATTCTACCTATCTACTAAAAAAGTAAGAGGAGAATTGTGAATCTTCAAAGCAATCTTATACTTAGGAGAAGGTCAGTGAAAAATTGCGGAGAATCTTTCGGTTTTCTGATACTTAGAAAAAAGTCGTTTGAGAATTGCAGAGAATCTTTCAAGCAGTAAACACTTTAAGAAAGTTGGCAGAGAATTGTGGAAATTCTCCAAGGCAGTATAATACATAAGAAAGTGTCAGCGGAGAATCTCTTAGGGTGCCTCTCTTAGTGGTCAAATACTTTAGAAAAAGTTTTGCGGGGATTGCTGAGAATCTCCAAAACAGTGTCTTATACGTGGGAAAAGGGCATCAGAGAATTACAGAGAATCTTCTAAGCAGTCTATTAGTAAGAAAAGTCCGCAGAGAATTGCTGAAAATCTCCCAAGCAGTCTTATGCTTATGAAAGTACGGCGAAAAATTGCGGAAAATCTGTAAGTCATCTTAAGAAAAGGCGGACAATATCACAAGTAGTCCAATACTTATGAATAGGGTCAGTAAGATCCTGGAAGGCTGAATAATACATAGGAAAAAGTCAGAGGAAAATTGCGGAGAGCAACCGCAAAAATTAATACATTTACAATATTTAAGCATTTCTTGAATTGTGTAATATCTACCAAGCAATCTAATATCTAGGAAAAATTCAGTGGGGAATTGCGGAGAATCTTAGAAGCAATCTAATACTTAGGAAAAAAACAATTGGACAATTGTGTAAAATCTACCAAGCAGTCTCATACTCAGGAAAAAGTCAGAAGAGAATTACGGAGAATATCCCAAACAGTCTAATACTTATGCTAAAGAATGCTTAAATATAAGAAAAAAGGCAGGGTAATTTAACAGAATGGATTTGATTAAATTCAGGGAAAGGGTTATGGTTATATTCAAGGAAAATATTAGAATTAAAATGGTGTAAAGGGTTATATTAAGAAAAAGGGGTAGGGTTGCATTCAGAATAAGGGTTAGGGTTATAGTGAGGGAAATGGTTATAATAAGGAAAAGGGTTGAGCTTATGTTCAGGGAAGGATTTTTGGATACTAATTAACGGAAAGTTAATGGTTATAGTCAGAGAAAAGTTAGGGTTATCATGGTTATAGTCAATAGAAAGGGTTAGGGTTATATTTAGGGAAATGTTTAGGGTTATATTTAGACAAAACAAATGGTTAGGGTAATAGTCAGGAAAGGGTTAGGGTTATCGTCAGGGAAAGGGTAAGGGTTATATTTAGGGAAATGGTTAGTATTATAGTAATGGAAAGGGTTAGAGTTATAGTCTTGGAATCGGTTACAGTTATATAACTAACTAATAACTAATAACTAAATACCGAAGTTACTGTGAATTTATTTTCTGCATATGCGCATTTCGACAACAAATGTCTCATAAGTGCAGATAAAATCGAAACGTTTGGAAGACCATAAAATCAAAGATGTTCAAAAACTGATAGAGAACAAATAACCAATATGATCTAAATGTAAAACCAAAATCAGCTAAGGACAGAGCTTTGCATGAGGGAGATACTCCTTAGTTTTCATCAAAATTAACAAAAATTTAGATATTGCAAGATTTCAAATAGAATTGGCTTTCGGGTCAGCACCGAAGTAATGACTACTGGGCTGGTGAATACCCTCGGGGACTAACAGTCCACCAGCAGAGGTATCGACCCAGTGGTAAAAAATAACTAAATACCGAAGTTACTGTGAAATGGAAGTTTCAGGAAATGGTTAGGGTTATAATCAGTGAAAGGGTAAGGGTTATATTTAGGGAAATGGTTAGAGTTATAGTCAGGGATAGGGTTAGAGTTATAGTCAGGATAAGGGTAAGGGTTATATTTAGGGAAATGGTTATGTTAATAAGTCAGGGAAAGGGTTAGAGTTATATTTAGGGAAAAGGGTAAGAGTTATAGTCAGGGAAAGGGTTAGGGTAATATTAAGGGAAATGAATAGGGTTATGGTCAGGGAAAGTGTCAGGGTTATATTTGGGGAAAGGGTTAGGATTATAAGTGATGATGTGCTGGTAAGGTGAGCTGCAAAGGTAGAATATATGATTCCGAATGCCAACATTGACGAAAATCATCTTTTTAAACCTGTTAACATCGGAAAATCCAGCAAGGTCTTCGGCTGGATTTGAACCCCTGCTTGTTGTCATCTATGGCAACACCGCCTGCACTATGTCCAGCGCCCTAGACCATTCGGCCACCTAGGCTATATAAAAATATAGCTTTCCGTAACCGGGTCATTCCTCCTCGTAGGAAATCTAGAGTTGTAACATAGTACACGATGATATAGTCAGGGAAAGGGTTAGAGTGATATTTAGGGAAATGGTTAGGGTTATAGTCAGTGATAGGGTTAGAGTTATATTTGGGAAAGGGTTGGGATTATATTCATGGAAGGGGTTAGAGTTATAGTCATGGAAAGGGTTAGAGTTTTTTGTCAGGTGTATGGTTAGGATAATAGGTATGAAAAAAAATTAGGTTAAAATTAAGTGAAAGGGCTATAGGGTTACACAAAAAGTAAGGGCAAGGATGATAGTAAGAGAAGGATTATGGCTAAATTTCAAAAGGTATGCGATTGAGAATCTTATTCTAGAGCCCAGCGCCTGACGCAGCGATAAATTTGGGACTTCTTGGAGCCACAAACAGCACAGGTCCTAATCCTCCGCCGCTGCCCATTTCTGGTTACTTCCTCGCCCAAGCCTTTCGTCGCCGTCTTACTTTTACGTTTCAAGCAGTACACATTGTCATTTTATATAGATAAATGGACGTTGAAGACCTTACGTACGATGCGCCTACCGCGAGTAGGCAAAACCACTTTTTGCTCCTGCAGCGATCCATCCGAGGTCTGATCATCGGGAAATCGGACTGCAGCAAGATGACGCTTCTGAATAATCTCCTCTTGTGCGACGGATGGCTAAACTACGATCGACTCTACGTTTTCGGAAATTGCTCCACCAGCCCATTTACCAGCTGCTGAGGCGGGCGCTGGGAAAAGGATTTTCGAAAGACGATATCCGCCATCTTCTTTCCATCAAGGGGCATTATCCGCATTCCTTGATCGACGTGGTTGACGGGATGAAGCCACTGCCCAAACCAAATGGGATCGAGCCCTTCTTCGAGCAGGTAAGCAACGTGCCCGACCCTCGCAATCTCGACCTCGATCCATTTCTCAAGAATTTCATGGTCTTCGACGACTTGATGCTGAGTAAGCAGAGCAAGTGCGAAGATTACTGCGTGCGCGGTCGTCATAATAACGTGGATTGCTTCTACCTCTGCCAAAATTGCTTAAAGCTCCCGCGGCAATCGATCTGGGAGAATGCCAACTTCATTTTACATTTCGAGCAGGATGCAAAGAATTGCAATCATGTCCGCCGGGACCATTGCAGTGATATCACCCTGGCTCAGTTCGATACCCTATGCAACCGCTCTTGGGCCAAACCTCACGGATTTATGACCATCAATCTCACGAGCCCCAAGACGGCTTGAAAGAATTGATGCAATCTGGATGTGTTCTATCGAGTATAAGATAAAGAAAGAATCATTTGCAGTAATTTTTCCTGAAAAATCAACGGGCCTTGGATCGGAAATTCGAGAATGTTTCCAAATTTCGAGGACCAACCCCTGGATAGGAGCACCAGTGGAAGCAAGTTCTTATCTACGGCATGGATCCAGGATATAGATGCAGTAGATGTGGTGCCGAAAGGTATGTTCAGCGCATCGATGATAAGGATTTCGAGGGAAGGCCTTATTATTCCCATTCCCGCCGGAAACCTCGACCACCTTTCTGACCCCAGTGCTGCATCAAGACCGTTCGCGGTCATCAATGCACGTACCCATCCATATCGCCAAGTGATAAATGCTAGAGGCTTTCGAAGCTATTTCCTACACTTCGTTCCAATGCTTAAGGGCGCTCGAGATGCTATAAATAAACTGACGTTCATCAAGATTACCGATCCTAAGCAGCGTAAGGCGCTTGCTAGGGACCCACAGGAGACCAAGCGTAGTATCCAGGTTAATGATATGTAGCGTCGTCTGGATGAGATCGGACCCAGTTGCGACCTTTCCAAGATATTCAAGCCCGTGGTCGAAACGCAAAAGAACTCGCCCTACCCGCCTCCGTGCCTGCACTTCTTCCTGCACTCGAGGACGACGACGACCCACTACCCATCGAGCAAGCATTGACTACTAACCTCGGTTCACGAGCAACCCACTATCTTCAGCTCAGTATGACTCCCAAAGCCGATCATACCTTTGGATTGCGAGTGGAAGACGGTGCCATTAAGATCTGGAGTCTGTCCGTCACTTTCGACGGTGACGATATCTTCGTCGACGGCGAGCGCTATAGAGGTACCCCCGGCCTATGGGAGCTCATGGTCATGAAGCATCCCGAACATTTCGAGGTTGACGGCCTGAATACTTATGGCGATATCCTACGAGCATTGAGTGCCATGTACCAAGGCAATTCTGCACTCTTGCAGACCCATAAGGCTATAGCAAAAGCAAGAAATGGAAAGAGATCGTCTCGTACCTCTATAAGCAAGATAAGTATGGGAGTGGGGTGAGGACCGTCTTTCTTCCCAAGTGTGTCGACCAGTTGCTGGATCGTGTCGATCTTTGCGCCCCCGCCTACCAGGCTGGGAATAATGGGGTGCGAAACGAAATCGTAGCAATCATCGACGCCATGATGAAATCCAACTATATCAGCAGAGAGGAGTACGAGAAGCTGCATCGAAAGCTCCTTTAAATAAATTTACGATGCCTTTAGTAGTGAATCACGGCTATCGCCGAAGATATGAAGTGGGAGGAGGGTGGGGGGATGGGAAGGACTATTCGATACCATCGCCAGTCTGGCCGGACAAGTATTGACCTCTTCCGCCGCGAAGACTTTGGGAAGCAAGGCCGTGAGCGCCTCTTCCAAAACAGCCTTAAAAGGTTTGGAGAAAGGAGCGACGAAGGCCGTGGACAACGTCGTTCATCGAGTGATCCGCAAAAGGCCGACCCCAGCACCACCCGCCGCCAAGAGAACCCCGCAGCAGCAGGTCCGCCTCCAATAATCTCATCTCGGATGACGGCATCGCAACCATCTACGACTTCGTCCAGCGCTATAAATAAAGATATATGATGGCCGATATGCTTACTATCACCGAAAAACGGACTTTCGACGAAAGTCTCTAAAAGTATCATAATCACGAATACGAACCTCAAGCCAGGGCTCAGCTAAATAACGCCGGTGCATAGTTCCGCATCAATATCAAGACCAAGGATCTCTTCCTCCATCCAGCAGAGATATATATTTTGATCGATGGCCGAATCCTGAAGAACGATGGGACCGCCTACGCTGACGCTTATCTAGTATCGCTCGTCCATAACGGTGTCATGTATCTCTTTCGTAGCATTAGCTACCGACTCTGGTCAGCAGATTGAGCACCTCAACGACGCCGGCATCGCCACCACCATCCTGGGGATGCTGACCTACCCCGACGACTTCTCTAAATCACAAAGCCTCAACCAGCTATGGTTCAAGGATTCCACGGAAGAGGCTGAGGCAGATAACGTTGAATTTGCAGCACGCCACGTGTATATCTTCGCCAAGCCAACCAGTAGAGGATCGTTCTCCTTCTCCATTCCCCTCAAGCACGTCTTCGGCTTTGCCAAGAATTATGATAAAATCGTCTATGGATTCAAGCACGAACTCTCCCTGGTGTGCAAATTCGGATGCCAATGCGGTACTGAGAGCTGTCGTCGTCAACGATGTGGTCAAAGTCGTCTTGAGCAAGGTCTCCTGATTCGTTCCCCCGTCACTCCTTCCGACGAAAAGAAGCTGTGGCTCTACAAGACCATCCAGAGCAAGACCAGGTTCGATTGCGGATTTCGCATGAGGCAGTGCGATTCCATCGCCGTGCCCCAGACCTCGCAATTTCACTGGCGTCCAGCCGCTATAAGAGCAGACGTGAGAAACCTCGATGGATCATCGTCGCCTTCCAGACGGATAGGAGCAACGATCAGACGCATAATGCCGCCGTCATCGACCACTGCCGATTGCAAAATATCCACGTGACCCTCAATGCCGAGCTCTACCCCGCCTTGGATTTCAATGCTGGCTTCACCCATTGCAGGGTCACTACGCTAGGGTCTATAAGGAGGTGGCCGAATTCCGTTAGAAATTCTATCGCATGGAAAGTCTGCTGAGCAATGGTGGTGTCAACCCCTCCGACTCCGTCGATCTCTATCCCCTATTTGTCATCGACGTGAGTCATCAGTCCGAGCGGTTGAAAGAGTTGACCGTGGATATCCAGATCCGAGCCGACTTCGAGCGCAAAGTCCCTGCCAATACCCAAAACCTTCGCCCTAGTCATCTCCGATCGAATCATCCAGTTCGAATCCGATGGCCAGAAGATGAGCGTCGTCTTCTTAGGAGAGGTAGATAAATAGGAGCTTCACTTTTGCGGAAAATCGGCACCAATACCGAATCCAAGCATAGGTTCTCCTTCATCGTCTCTGGGGATGATAGCCAGATCTTGACCCGCTTCAAATTCACCCCTCCAACTGCGCGAAGAAAATCTTACGAGATGGCCCTCGTGAATCTGGAGATGTACTACTCCATCCCCAATATCCATGTCGCTACTCCCAAGACGATTGCGCCCACTGGTTTCCCACCACCCTGAGCACCGGCTCCTACGACGATATCAACGATGAGATCCAACGGTGGCAAATCCGGCTCAGCAAAGATCCTTCTCGATGCCAATCGCGCGACTCTTAGAGCACACTCACCCTTGCCGGAAGCTACCAAGTGGATTTCAATGTGCCCAATAGCCTAAATACGGTGCTTGGATTCGATCGCCGGACGTATATCTACGACCGGAGCACGAACGGATACATGGAGGTGAGCATATCGTCGATATCATCAGCATCAAAAGTATCTTCGTGAATGGCGATATCATCCACGGCAGTAACGTCAACGGCACCCAGCAGTCCACCATCTACAGCTTTTTTCCCGGGGTCGATCCGGGGATGAAGATCATCCAGACCCCCAAAATCTGGCCTACTTACCGGTGACCCTGAGGACCATCGACCGCATGCAAACCTACCTGGCCGATCAAGACGGTCGCCTCATCGATCTGCGAGGGAAGCATCTCACAATGTGCTTCCATCTGCATGAGTTATAAATAAATGGATTATCAAAAGTACGGTCTCAACCTGACGAAGGGTCAGGCAGAGAAGATCTAGAACGCGACAAAGAAGGGATGCTCCGTGAGCGTCCGATTGCTGCATGCCAACCTATCTGGTAGACATCAGATGCTCCTCACTTTACGGCAAATCCAGCCCATCACCAAGCTCTTGCAGAGTGGTAAGGGTGGTATGGTCTTGGAGATGAGCCCGATGCAGTTGAGGTATAACGCAGAGTAAGGTGGATTTCTCCCCATGCTTGCAGGTCTCGTCTCTGCTGCGCTACCTATGCTAGCCAAAACCGAGTTGCCTGCTTTTGGTGTGGGTGCCTTGAGCGGTTTGGATAGTGCAGCCATCCAAAAAGCTGTTGGATCCGGATTATTTTTCAAGAAAGGTGGAAAAGTATGCTGGGGAAACCCCAGGGTCGTGGTCTGCATCTCAGCCCAGGTACTTTGCCCAATACTTACGGCGATGGATTGTACTTGAAGAGTGGAAGTCGGCTCTACGATGGTAGTGGATTGATCCTTGATCCCAATATCCCCTTCAAGAGTATCCCCTGCTAGGCATACTCCTATAAATAAATGGACCAAGTAGATGCCAGTAATATTGCTTGCATGGAAGAGAAGCTCATCGCAGAAATCCAGAGATATGGGCATGCATTGAAGATCTATAACCGACTGGATAAGGTCGTCTCCATTGCCCTTGGTGGATTCTTCGTGGGCAGTAGTCTATTGCTGACCAGTGGTACGATGGGGTCTGCTCTGGCCGATGTGGGTGCTGTGGCATCCATTCCCCTGGGTTCCCTCTCCTGCTTATGTGCCACGGGAAGTATGGTCCTGCCCTTGATCTCATGCCAAGTCGCAAAGAAGAAGTAGCATTGAGATACCGTGCGATTAGCCAAAACTGGTCCCAGCTGTTCGGTGAAGACGCTGCTCTTGCAGTCTGCCTAAAAATGATGAGAAGGATCAGCTTCGTCGACCTTCTACCCCAATTACTGAAAAATTGAATGCGCATGAGCCTTAAGGGAGGGTTCTTCCAATCGCGCCTCGGTCGGCAACGCCACGCTCCCCGCTCATTCCCAAATCCTCCAGATAAAAAAATCCCAAATCCGCTTTGGATTGAGAAATTTTGCGTTCTTACCCCTAGCCCTCTGGTATGTTTTACTTCCTCACCAGATCGTATGAGAGGTACTGCTGGTTAGA
Source organism: Modiolus philippinarum (assembly GCA_002080025.1). Taxonomy (NCBI): domain Eukaryota; kingdom Metazoa; phylum Mollusca; class Bivalvia; order Mytilida; family Modiolidae; genus Modiolus; species Modiolus philippinarum. Next base: position 211,392 of record MJUU01056259.1, read on the forward strand.
TTTCTTGCTCAACTTGAATCCGGTGCTCTGAACGAAAGCTCCTTTCAAGGGACCCTTTTCTTTGTTGAGCGTTGAGCAGGCCAATACCTTGGTGGCCTCCCCTTCTCGATTTTTCAGAATGAGAATTTTGCTCTTGCCAAATTTTCCTTCCACTTCTGCCGCCTCCAAGGTCTTATAGATCAACCCTGTGGGCAAGTCCTTCCATTTGAGGGCTTTCTGATTTTGGTCCTGCACCTTCTCCTGATAGGCGTCTTCGCTGATGAAGTCGTCTTGGAAGACTTCAACGAATCCATTGTGTACGAAAGTCATATTTCTTGTATTTACCCTATGCTCAATAGGAATGCATCTGGTCGTCGGGGTTGGGGTCATATGCAAGATTTCCTCTTGAAAAGGGTAGGTGCGACAGAATTGTCATTTTTCTACTACTCCTATTTTGGATCTTAGATTCAGAATTCCAATAATCACCAATTATTTAGTCCGACGGCAACAAAACAATCTCCAATGTGGCTATTCACTGATAAAATTCTTTTGCCCCACCAATGGTTTTCGCATGTGGCATCGCTTACCACTAACACAGGTTCACCTACAGAATCTGATATTTGATTATTTTTATCTGGTCTAATTGATATATTTGTTTAGCATCCAAATTTTTCACAATTTCAAAAATATTTGAAATGCACATTTAAAATTATTCAGAGGAAATTCAGATTAATTAAATTGGTAGAAAAAATACGAATATCTCGATGTTAAAGAGGGCCTTCAAAAATACTGTGATAACTGCTTTTCAAGAAGCGGTGTACAGTCCCTGGATCAGTCAACATTCCATTTTGACTGATCGTTGACTGCTGAGTCATCGCTGAATGATCGCTGAATCATGACTTTTGACGGTTGACGGATAGTAAAATTAACTGATGACTAATGAATGATGCGACTCTTGACTCTTGAATCATGACGGATGACGAATAGAATGAAAACTAATTAATTATGCACGGATGATCGGTGACGGATGACTGATACAGATAAATTGAAAAATTACCGGCGAAACGAATCTCACCGAGCGTTGATATATAATTCCTAGTAAGATCGAAAGTCATTATCGATCGATACATGTATCTGATAGTTCTTAGCAATTCAAGAGCATCCCAATTTGTACTTTAGTGTTTTAGAATCAAAATTCTACTCAACTTTGCCAAAAATTTACAAAAGATTACATCGCAATTGTTCAAGTCATTTTTTTCGAACAAGCCAATGTGTACATGTAAATATTTGGAACAAATCTCCACCAGATGGTATTTACAGAGATTGTGTTGACATTCCACACTCAAAATTATACTAATCAGATATTGTTTTACCAAAAATTCATCAAAATTAAAAGTTTTATATCGCAAACATTCAAATTATATCGATACACTTCATATATGGAAATTACTGCTATAAATCGCTGTAAAATGGCATTTATAGAGATAAAGTTCACTTTTCAAGCTAAAAATTCTATTTATTAGATGTTATTTTTCTAAAATACATAAAACGTTTATATCACAAACTTTCAAATCATTTCGAAACACTTCAAATATGGACATTACTGGAATTAATCACTATAAGTTGGCATTTTCAGAGATTGCATTCACTTTTCACACTCAAATTTCTATTTATAGGATATAAGTATGCTAAAATACATAAAAAGTGTATATCGCAAACATTCAAATCATATCGATACACTTCATATATGAAAATTACTGGAATAAATCACTGTAAGATTGCATTCCTAGAGTTCAGATTCATTTTTCACATTAAAAATCTTTTTATAAGATATTGTTTTGCTAAGAATACATAAAAAGTGTATATCGCAAACATTCAACTCATATCGAAACACTTCAAATATGGAAATTACTGGAATAAATCCCTATAAGTTGGCATTTTCAGAGATTGCATTCACTTTTCACACTCAAAAAGTTACAAAGAAATTTTCATTTTAGTCATTAAAAATACACCGGTCAGTTCAAAACTTTCCTTTTACACATTATTTTGTTTAAAATTCCAGGAAAATGTAAAAATTTGATAAAAAATTACTTATGAATCTTCATTTGAGTCATTACATAGACCCTGGTCAGTGCGAAACTCTCCTTTTACACTTTATTTTGCTAAAACTTGCATGAAAATGAAAAAATGTGATACAAAATTACTTATGAATCTTCATTTTAGTCATTACATATACACCGGTCAGTGTGACACTTTCATTTTACTCATTATTTTGTTAAAAATTCCATGAAAATGAAAAAATGTGATAAAGAATTACTAATAAATCTTCATTTTAGACATAACAAATACACCGGTCAGTGTGAAACTTTCCGTTTACACATTATTTTGTTCAAAATTCAATGAAAATGAAAAACTGTGATAAAAAAATTACTTATGAATCTACAGTTTAGTCATTAAATAGACACCAGTCAGTGCTAAGCTTTCCTTTTACACATTATTTTGATAAAAATTCCATGAAAATGAAAAAAATATGATAAAAAATTACTTATGATTCTTTATTTTAGTCATTAAAAATACACCGGTCAGTGAGAAACTTCCCTTTAACACATTGTTTTGTTAGAAATTCCATGAAAATGAAAAATGTGAATAAAAAATACTTATGAATCTTCATTTTAGTCATTACATGTATACTGGTCAGTGCAAAACTTTCCTTTTACACATTATTTTGTTTAAAATTCCATGAAAATGAAAAAAATGGGATAAAAAATTACTTATGAATTTTCATTTTAGTCAAAACATAGACACCGGTCAGTGCGAAACTTTCATTTTACATATTATTTTGCTAAAAATTCCATGAAAATGAAGAAATTTGATAAAAAAATTACCGATAAATCTTCATTTTAGTCATAAAATATATACCGGTCAGTGCGAAACTTTCCTTTTACACATATTTTGTTCAAAATTCCATGAAAATGAAAAAATGGGATAAAAAAATTACTGATGAATTTTCATTTTAGTCATTACATATACACTAGTCAGTGCGAAAATTTCCTTTTACACATTATTTTGTTCAAAATTCCATGAAAATGAAAAATGTGATAAAAAAATTACTGATAAATCTTCATTTTAGTCATTAAATATATACCAGTCAGTGCAAAACTTTCCTTTTACACATAATTTTGTTCAAAATTCCATGAAATTGAAAAATTTGATAAAAAATTACTTATGAATCTTCATTTTAGTCAATACATAGACACCGGTCAGTGCGAAACTTTCCTTTTACACATTATTTCGCTAAAAATTCCTTGAAAATGAAAAAATGTGATAAAAAAAATTACTGATAAATCTTCATTTTAGTCATTAAGTATATACCGGTCAGTGCAAAACTTTCCTTTTACACATTATTTTGTTCAAAATTCCATGAAAATGAAAAAAATGGGATAAAAAAGTACTTATGAATCTTCATTTTAGTGAATACATAGACACCGGTCAGTGCAAAACTTTCCTTTTGCACATTATTTTGCTAAAAATTCCATGAAAATGAATTAAATGTGATAAAAAAATTACGGATAAATCTTCATTTTATACCGGTCAGTGCGAAACTTTCCTTTTACACATTATTTTGTTCAAAATTCCATGAAAATGAAAAAATGGGATCACATATTACTTATGAATCTTCATTTTAGTCAATACATAGACACCGGTCAGTGCAAAACTTTCCTTTTACACATTATTTTGCTAAAAAATTCCATGAAAATGAAAAAATGGGATAAAAAAGTACTTATGAATCTTCATTTTAGTCAATACATAGACACCAGTCAGTGCGAAACTTTCCTTTTACACATTTTTTTGCTAAAAATTCCATGAAAATGAAAAAATGTGATAAAAAAATTTCTGATAAATCTTCATTTTAGTCATCAAGTATATACCGGTCAGTGCAAAACTTCCTTTTACACATTATTTTGTTCAAAATTCCATGAAAATGAAAAAATGGGATTAAAAAGTACTTATGAATCTTCATTTTAGTCAATACATAGACCCTGGTCAGTGCGAAACTCTCCTTTTACACATTATTTTGCTAAAAATTCCATGAAAATAAAAAAAAATGTGATAAAAAAATTACGGATAAATCTTCATTTTAGTCATTAAGTATATACCGGTCAGTGCAAAACTTTCCTTTTACACATTATTTTGTTCAAAATTCCATGAAAATGAAAAAATGGGATAAAAAAGTACTTATGAATCTTCATTTTAGTCAATACATAGACCCTGGTCAGTGCGAAACTCTGCTTTTACACATTATTTTGCTAAAAATTCCATGAAAATAAAAAAAAATGTGATAAAAAAATAACTGATAAATCTTCATTTTAGTCATAAAATATATACCGGTCAGTGCGAAACTTTTCTTTTACACATTATTTTGTTTAAAATTCCATGAAAATGAAAAAATGGGATAGAAAATTACTTATGAATCTTCATTTTAGTCAAAACATAGACAGGTCAGTGCGAAACTTTCCTTTTACATATTATTTTGCTAAAAATTCCATAAAAATGAAGAAATTTGATAAAAAAATTACTGATAAATCTTCATTTTAGTCATAAAATATATACCGGTCAGTGTGAAACTTTCCTTTTACACATTATTTTGTTCAAAATTCCATGAAAATGAAAAAATGTGATAAAAAAATTACTGATAAATCTTCATTTTAGTCAATACATAGACACCGGTCAGTGCGAAACTTTCCTTTTACACATTATTTTGCTAAAAAATTCCATGAAAATGAAAAAATGTGATAAAAAAGTACTTATTAATCTTCATTTTAGTCAATACATAGACACCAGTCAGTGCGAAACTTTCCTTTTACACATTATTTTGCTAAAAATTCCATGAAAATGAAAAAATGTGATAAAAAAATTACAGATAAATCTTCATTTTAGTCATTAAGTATATACCGGTCAGTGCAAAACTTTCCTTTTACACATTATTTTGTTCAAAATTCCATGAAAATGAAAAAATGGGATAAAAAAGTACTTATGAATCTTCATTTTAGTCAATACATAGACACCGGTCAGTGCGAAACTTTCCTTTTACACATTATTTTGCTAAAAATTCCATGAAAATGAAAAAAAATTGATAAAAAAATAACTGATAAATCTTCATTTTATTCATAAAATATATACCGGTCAGTGCGAAACTTTCCTTTTACACATATTTTGTTCAAAATTCCATGAAAATGAAAAAATGGGATAAAAAAAAATTACTGATGAATCTTCATTTTAGTCTTAATATATACACTGGTCAGTGCGAAAATTTCCTTTTACACATTATTTTGTTCAAAATTCCATGAAAATGAAAAATGTGATAAAAGAATTACTGATAAATCTTCATTTTAGTCATTAAATATATACCGGTCAATGCGAAATTTTCCTTTTACACATTATTTTGTTCAAAATTCAATGACAATGAAAAAATGGGATAAAAAATTACTTATGAATCTTCATTTTAGTCATTATATATATACCGTTCAGTGCAAAACTTTCCTTTTACACATTATTGTGTTAAAAATTACAAAAAAATGAAAAAAAAATGTGATAAAAATTACTAATAAATCTGCCAAATATTCATTTCATTTATCGTTTAAAGTGTCAATAAATTTACGGGTAAGAATTCACAGATTTTTTTTTATTGAAATAGAATTTCAAAGTATAATTTAGAAAAATTGATTAATTTTTATTCTATGTGCCATATTTTTGTCTTTTTCTCTCGGCATTCGCACGCCGATGTATTATCACTACAAAGACGTGACAAAAACACTAGCATTCCTATATTTTAATTAACCTGAATTGAAATTAAAAATGACGGGTGACGGATGACTAATGCAATCTGATTGGCTGAATGCTGAACAGTGACGGATGACGGATGACGAGTACAAATAACCTGTGGCTTAGGAACGGTGACTCCTGACGGATGAATGCTGACTGATGAATGATCTGACGGATGCCTTTTGAATCATGACTGATCGGTGACGGATCGATGACTCGTGACGGATCGCAAAAATGGGAATGTTGACTGTTCCAGGGACTGTAAATGAAATGTGGATTTCGAAAAACTCCAAAGATCTACTTGACATCTTAAACTCTAGATCATTATCACACTGTAACAGCATTAAAACTTTGGACTTCTCCACACTTTACACCACCATTCCTCATGAACAACTAAAATCTCGGCTGAAAAGTTTAATTCATAGATGTTTCTCACGTAAGAAAGGTGAACGAAGATATAAGTACATTGTTGTACAATGTAGGTAGAGAACAAGCCTACTTGAAAAATGACTCCGAATCGGAGAAAAATATACATAGAAAGAAGTGATTAAAATGTTAGAGTTTCTGATCGACAATACATTTGTCCAGTTTGGCGGATTTGTTTTGAATCAGACTATTGGAATTCCTATGGGCACAAACTGTGCACCTCTCCTTGACGATCTGTTTCTCCACTCTTATGAGGCTGAATTCATCGAAGGGCTTCTTCAAAATAAAGATAAAAAACTGGCCCAATCCTTTAATTTTTAGCTTCTGTTATGTAGATGATATTTTGTCACTAAACAACCCTCGCTTTGGTGATTTTCTTCATCTGATCTATCAAAAAGAGCTCGAAATTAAGGATACTACAGACACTTCCACATTAGCCTCATTCCTTGACTTCCATTCACTTTTCCAATAGACATTTTTACTATTCATCGTCGAAACCGAAACCAAATCTGAAACTGAGACCGAAACCGGAACCATACTATACAGAATTAGTTGTGTTTTGTTTCTCTTAATTGCATGCATATCAGTGTCTCATGGGCTTAAAAGTTCAGCTTTCTTTTTGAAATATTTACTGTAGATTTATTTATAAATGCAATTTAATAGAAGTGATTAGACTTTAGGCATTAAATATGTAATCAATTCCATAATTTGGATTTAAAATTTGCTTTTTTGGTGTAATCATGAACAAAAATAATTTACATACATAATTTGTTGTTTGCGAATAATTCTTATATTTATGTTGCAATTTACAAATTTCATGAATTTTGTTATGTTGTTAATCTTTGTATATATGTGTGTCTTCATTTGTCTTTTCTATGCCGTGCTCATGTTGTATCTCTTTCTTTTGTTTTTCCGGTGGTGCCATTGTCCATGAATTATTTGTTTTAGATTGACGGTTCGGTTCTCACTTACTTGTAGCATGAATAAGGTCTTTTGTAGCATGAATAAGGTCTTTAAGGCGAACAGTGAGTCTGCATTTACCCTCAATCTTTATAAAGGCCAAAACAAATTCAGTTTTTTGAAAATTTTATTTCATAGAGTTTTACATGTTGCGATATACAAATCCATGAATTTTAGCATCAACAAGTAAGAACCAAACTGTCGGTCTAAAACGAACAAGCTAAGGACAATGGCACATCGAAAAAACAAAGACATAACATGAACACGACACAGAAAAGAAAAATGAAGACACACAAATTCACAAAAAGGAACAACACGGACCCGATAAAAACAATCGATGAGTAAGATTTTAAGAATGTGGTTTAAATTTATTGTTAAAACATGACCAAAACAATTTAATTTTGAAAATTTATTTCACGGTATCCTTTTGAGGGAGTTTTATATACCTTAATTATGCTAATATTTATGTAATATCGCAACATATAAAACTCCATCAAAAGAATATCATGAAATAAATTCTAAAAATACGGAATTGTTTTGCTAAATTTTAAAGATTGAATATTTTAGTTTAAACAACAGACTAGAAATCTTGCTCATCAAACCTTTTTGATACTTTAATTCATAAAATTTGCATTTTACAACATATAAAACACCTTATAAAGGATATACGAAATAATCTTTTCAAAAGACAATATTGTTTTGTTTTTTTAAAAGATTGAGTTTAACTTACAGACTTCAAATTTCACTTTTCGTACTTTTTTAATGCTAAGATTCATGGAATCAAAGGCTTGAAAATTTCTATATCGCAACATATAAAACTGATTCGGGAGGATCGCAACATCGCACATATAAAACTGATTCGAGAGGATATATATATATAAAAAAAAAAAAAAAAAAAAAAAAAAAAAAAANATTTCATTTCTAACAATTGAGCGTAAATGCAGACTGAAAGTTTTCCTTTAAGACGTTATTTATACCAACATTCATGAAATTTGTATATCGCATCATATAAAACTTTTTAAAAAGGATACAATGATGAAATAAAATTTTCTTAGTTTAAACAAAAAACTAAAAATCTCACTTTTCAAACATTATTTATGTTTAAATTTATAAAATTTGTATATTCCAACCTATAAATTTTCCCTCAAGAAGATATGAAGTAATAAAATTTTAAGAAACAAAAATGAATTGTTTTGGTAATTTTTAAAGACTGAGTTTAAGTTGCAAAAACAAACATCTTAATTATGCTAAACTTCATTAAATTTGTATATGGCAACATAAAAAAAACTCTTTCAAAAGGATATGATGAAATAAAAAAAATCAAAATAATAATAAGTGAATAAATAAAAAATAAATCAATTAAGATTGATTTAATCGGCAGACCAAAAATCTAACTATGGAACAAAATTCTCCAGTGAATATCTATTTTAAATCTAAATCTAGAACGGAGTAATTTACAACTGTTAAAGTGAACTTAAGACAGTCAAGATCGAATTTGTCCATGGCCCGCAAATCAGCTCTTCATTCGCACCAACAATCACTAGTCTATTTGATAACTATAATTAATATATAGCAAACAAACTTTATGAAGGTTGAATAAGAATGAAAATTATGAGCTTTAAACAGAAAAAAAAACTAGTTTGATGGTTTGATTAAATTCTGAATAGCAGTTTCCGTTGATGAACTTTAAACATCTAATTTCGATTTCAGTTTCTCATATTTTGCGTTTTCGATTTAAAGTCAATTCCGATTCCGATCGGAAACTGCACTTTTCGATCGGAAACTGCAGTTTTTGAGCGAAATACCAAGTCGACATCACCATCTTGTGGACCGCTAATAGATATCTGTTTCCCAGATGACAAGAGATCTTTCCCTTTAAAAGCTTAATTGTTGTTTCTTCTACGGATTTCACCTTACTACCGAATTTGACATCTTCAACACGGCGGATGTCTTATAAAAGGCAGGAGATGCTTACTCTACCGGTGCACCTGATCTCACCCATGGTTTTTTTTATTGGGTCTGTGTTGTTCATCTTTGTGTGTGTGTCTTCATTTTTCTTTTCTGTGCCGAACTCGTGTTGTGTCTCTGTTTCTTTGTTGTTTCCGTTTGAAATTTTCCTTGGATTATTCGTTTTGGATTGACGGTTCGGTTCTCACTTACTTTAAGACTGCATAGAATTTTCAATAATTCTGCGCAAAATTTTTCCTAAGTATTTGACCTATGAAAGATTCTCCACAATTCTCCACTAACAATGACTTTTCCCTATTAGACTGCTTTTGAAGATTTTCCGCAAATCTCTGCAAACTTATAGACTACTGACAGATGACAGAATCTCCGCCACTCTCCGAAAACTTTTTCTCAAGTAGTAGAGGACTGAAAGAATCTCCGCAATTCATCACAAACTTTTTCCTATTTAGAAGACTACTAAAAGAATCTTCGCAATTCTTTTTTATGAGTATTAAACTACTGTAAGAATTACCGCAGTTGTCCGCATTTTTTTCCCCAAAGTATTAAACTACCGAAAATCTCCGCAATTGTCTGCAAATTTTATCCTATGTATTAGACTACTGAAAGATTCTCCTCAATTCTCTGCTAATTTATTTCCTAGTAGAAGACTACTGAAAGATTTTCTGCAATTCTCTGACAACATTTTTCTAACTATTACACTACTGAAAGATTCTACGAAATTCTCAGCTGACCTTTCGCCTAAGTATCAGACTGCTTGGGAGATTTTCCGCATTTCCCTGCTGACTTTTCCCTAAGTATTAGACTGCTTGAGAGATTATCCGCAATTCTCTGCATACTTTTTCTTAAATTTGACTCCTGAAAGGTTATCCACAATTCTCCGCTACCTTTCCCAAAAGTTTAGACTGCTAAGAAGATTTCCCTAATTCTCTGCAAACTTTTTCCTAAATAGTAGAAGACTGAAGGATTCTCCGCAATTTTCCGCAATACTTTTCCTAAGTATAAGACTATTGAACAATTCTCTGCAATTCTCCGCAAAGTTTTTACTAAATAAACGGACTACTGAAAGATTCTCCGCAATTCTCCGCAAACTGTTTCCTTAGTAGAAGACTACTAAAAGATTCTCTGCGAACTGTTTCGTAAGTATTAGACTGCTGAAAGATTCTGTGCAATTCTCCGCAAACTATTTCCCAAGTCTTTGACTACTGAAAGATTCTCAGCAATTCTCTACAAACTTTTTCCTAAGTATTGGAATTCCGAAAGATTCTCCGCAAACTATTTCCTAAGTCTTTGATTACTGAAAGATTCTCCTCAATTCTCTGGAAGATTCTCCGCAAACTATTTCCTAAGTCTTTGACCACTGAAAGATTCTCAGCAATTCTCCGCAAACTTTTCCCTAACTATAAGACTACTTAAAGATTCTTCGCAATTCTCCGCAAACTTTTTCTTAGCATAGACTACTGAAAGATTCGCCGCAATTTACCGCAACTTTTTTCCCAAGTCTTAGACTACTGAAAGATTCTGCGCAATTGCCCGCCATCTATCCTAAGTATTAGAGTACTGAAAGATTGTCCGCAATTCTCCGCCAACTTTTCCTAAGCATAGACTACTGAAAGATTGTCCGCAATTCTCCGCCATTTTTTCCTAAGTCTTAGACTACTGGAAGATTCTCCGCAGTTTTCCGCAGACTTTTTTCCTAAGTATTAGACTACTGAAAGATTCTGCGCAATTTTCCGCAAACTACTTCCTTAGTAGAAGACTACTGAAAGATTCTCCGCAATTTTCATCAAACTTTTTCCTAAGTATTAGACTACTGAAAGATTTTCCACAATCTACACAAAGTTTTTCTTTAATAATAAACTGCATGGGATTGTCTGCAATTTGCCAGAAAGCTTTTCCTAAGTATTCGACTACTGAAAGATTTTCGCCATTCTCTTCTGATAAACCTTTGTATTAGACTGCATGGGAGATTTTCCGCAATTCTTGGTAGAATTTCCAACTTGCCAAGAGATTCTCTTTGATTCTCTGCAGTTCTACGCATTTTTACTCTTAAATTACTTGTCATTTTCATGATCTCTTACATGAAGGAATAGCCAGAAATGATAGGTATTTCGACAGAGAGAAACTCCATATCTCGATGAGACACCAGTTTTCTCAATTTTTTGTGACTCTTGCTTGCCATAGATTACAACTTTATGAATTCATAATAACAGATTTTACAATTTGATAATCACAGATTTCAAAATTTGTTATAACGAATTCAGAAATTTGTTATTTCAGTTTTTTCAATCTGTTTTCACAATTTCAAAAATTCGTTAAAACAATTTTCTTTAGAATTTGTTATAACGAATTCTACAATTCGTTATAACGGATTCTCGAATTTGTTATAACGAATTCTTGAATTTGTTATAACGAATTAAATTTGTTATAACAAATTCAAAAATCTGTTATAACGAATTAAAAAAATTGTTATAACGAATTAAATTCGTTATAACAAATTCCAAAATTCGTTATAACGAATTCAAAAATATTTTTGATAGGTCCTATATGGGCTTCCGTAAGATTTAATATATATTGTTTGTTTCAATTATACTGTTTCCGTTCCCTATCAAATATAGTGAAAAAAGATGTATGGACATGATATGTCTTGCAAATATAAAGATAAATATATATTCCTAACTTTACAAATAGCTAATTTTCATTGACAGATACCGCCACATGTGACTTTGAAAAAAACATGATATTTCGTCAAACATCCTATTTTCGACCCACTTAAGCATTCGACCTAAACATGCTATTTCAACTAAAATTATGACGTCACAATCGACGCTTAGTAGGTCGAAAACCGAATAGACGAGGATTCCCCTTTGAGCTTCGTTTCCAAATATCATATTCCCCTCATTCGAAATTCCCTAGATTTTTCTATTCTCTCTATAAACACACATCGGTTAAGATAGCAGTGGCTTGAGATAACAAAACGGTACCAACCAGACAACTGTGAGCCGGAGTATTCGTTTAAGTATAAGATTTAAATTAGTAGTGGAATAAAATATTTATTTCCCATGCATGAGAGATATAATACTTCCCTCAAGCGATGCCTTTTGGAAATATGATTCCCTCAGCTAAACAATTCTTCATATCCCCCTAATGCAAGGGAAATAAATGTAAAAAGTCATAGTCGTCATCTCATAAACTTTAATACTTACGTAACACATCAAAATGAACTAGAAATTTTCCAGGAATTGAACACCCCAGTTTTGCTTTTTGATATCCAGTCCATTTATTTCTGAGCTTTGCAGCACCTCCCACATCTGCCTGTATTTCAAAATCGTACAAACTTACTACCGCAAAAGATATTTTTAGTATGCAAGTTAAATTCTACTTCTGGGAAGAAGAATAACCAACGATCATTAATATGAAATTATCTGACTTATGAAAATTTTAAAAACACCGGGCATGCATAAGTATATGATGTCGTTATAACTAATAACAATATTGGGTTAGCTAACAAAATAGAATGAGTAAAGCCCAGTTAACACTATCAAAGTTTTACACCAAAAACTTCGTCCAAATTTTGTTCAAATTTTGTTTATTAAAGTTTTTGATTGTGTATACTACATTGTACCTTCAAAAACTTGGACGGACTTGGAGACAGAATAGAACCTCATCCTATTTTTCTCGAAACTTGGATGCAAGTTGGATTGAAACTGACCAATCAGGGAAAGAAACCCCCTGAAGAATCTTTGTGAAATGTAGAAAGCAAACAATTACACGTGTGTTAAATGATTATCCATAAAATATAGGGGAAAGCAGCATGGAAGGCATTAAGAAATACATTTTCTTCATGTCATTTACAAATTTATAAGAAAAGTTACATATTTTTTCTGTCAATTTTATCAACAAAGAAAAAAAATAAAATTACACTGATGAATAAAACCAGAGGCTCCCAGGAGCCTGTATCGCTCACCTGGCTTTCAGTTGCCACAATCAAGCTAACACTGTAAGTTATACAAATAAACTTCAATCCCTCATACTTTGGTAGTTCGAACATCACCAATATCTTGAACTGTATTTAAAGTCTGATCATGTTTTACTCTATTTCTTTGTTGGACTTTTTTCACAAAAATGTTCTTGCTAAGGACCACTCTTGACACAAGTTTTGAAGTTGAGACATCATTTTGAAAATGGAAGTCAACAATTTTCAACACCATATTTTAAAGTTACGACATAAATATCTATTTGGAAGCCAGATTTCATTAAAATCAGGCTATGTTGAATTTTCCTGCCTTTTTGTGGCCATTTTGAAAATGGCTCCCAACAAACAATTTTCATACCCGGTTTTCAATTCCCAACATCAATATCTATTTGGAAACCAAGTTTCATTGAAATCAGACAATGTTGAATTTTCCCATCTTTTATTACTGTCAACGAACAATTTTCAACGCCTGTTTTGAAGTCGAATCATCAATATCCACTTGGAAACCAATTTCATTGAAATCGGACAATGTTGAATTTTCCCGTCTTTTTTGGCAGCCATTCTGAAAATGGCTGTAAGCGGACAAATTTTAACATCTTGTTTTACTCTGTTTCTTTGTTGGACTTTTTCACAAAAATGTTCTTGCTAAGGACCACTTTTGACACAAGTTTTGAAGTTGAGACATCATTTTGTAAATGGAAGTCAACAACAATTTTCAACACCATATTTTTAAGTTACGACATCGATAACTATTTGGAAACCAAGTTTCATTGAAATCAGACAATGTTGAATTTTCCCGCCTTTTTGGCGGCCATTTTAAAAATGGCAGTCAACAAACAATTGTCAAATCCGGTTTTGAAGTCGCAACATCAATATCTATTTGGAAACCAAATTTCATTGAAATCGGACAATGTTGAATTTTCCTGCCTTTTTTGGCTGCCAATTTGAGAATGGCGGTCAACGAACAATCTTTAATGTGGGTTTTGAAGTTGCAACATCAATTCCTATTTGGAAAGCAAATTTCATTGAAATCTGACAGTGTTGAATTTTCCCGCCTTTTTTGGCGGCCAGTTTGAAATTGGCGGTCAACTTACACCTTTCAACACCGGTTTTGAAGTCGCTACATCAATATCTATTTGGAAAGCAAATTTCATTGAAATCGAACAATGTTGAATTTTCCCGCCTTATTTTGGCAGCCATTTTGAAAATAGCGGTCAAAAAACGATTTTAAATACCAGTTTTGAAATCCACACAGCATGGCAAACATTTTAACAATTTACACTTAACCTTTATCTTCTATAGTTTTGGAAATAAAAGACAAAAAATATGAAAATTTTGAGAATTTGGTGAAAAAAGGGCAATAACTCCTACAAGGATTTTTGGATTTTCTTCAAAATTTCAGGGTTTGTAGATCTTGATATGCTGAACGTTTTTGCAATATACACTTGACCTCTATCTGTTACACTTTTTGAAATAAAAAATAAAAAATGCACAAATTTTGCAAATTTTACGGAAAAAGGGCAATAACTCCAAGACGGATTTCAGATTTTCTTCAAAATTGCAGGACAGGTAGATCTTGCTATGCTGATCACTTTTACCTCGTGTCAGATTTTTGATATCTGTAACGGTTTTTGAGTTATTTGAAAAAACAGCAATTTACCCCTATATTCTATTTTTAGTAACAGCAGCCATGTTGTTTGGTCTTCGGACTAATCGAACACAATTTTGAAACTGCATGCCCTGGTGATGCTTCAGGCTAAATTTGGTTACAATTGGCTCAGCAGTTTCAGAGGAGAAGATTTTTTTAATTGTTGACGGACGGACGGACGACGGACGGACGACTGAAGACGGACGCAAAGTGATGGCAAAAGCTCACATGGCCTTTTAGGCCAGGTGAGCTAAAAATGATATTAAACCAAATCATGATAAAGATAAATTTTGTGTAATGTCCATATTGCATTTCTTTTCGACCTTAGTCTCATTCGTACAATTATTTAAAAAATGCAAGATATACCGCAATATCTCCCTCAATTGCCATTTAATTGTATCTTCCGCCTAAACTTTAATATTTGATATGTAAAAACTCGGATTGTGTATACAGAAACTTGAATTCAAGTTTCCTTGTACTAAGTTATCGATGTAATGTAATGTAATGATAATGTATCAAGGTTTCAAGTCTGATTCACATGACACATACTTTTTTCAATGCTCTCGACTTTCAAGAGTAATTTCCTAAATGATATTCATAACCTAATACTAATGTTTAATATGATCGTTTGAAAATCACTTTGACAATTATTGTAAATAACAAAATACCGATGTTACATTTTCATTTTTTGTTTTGCTTTATTTACTTATCTTTGCCTTAGAGGTAAAATCACTTTTCAGCTATGATATTGAGCTTGATTTTATAGATTGTCTCGTCGGCGTAGGCCTACCTTACACACTTTGGCAACTCTTGAATATATTTTATGTTCAAAAGGCTCTTCTTCGATGGCTACTTCTCGGAAGAAGAATAACACACGGTCATTAATGTCGAATGACCCGACAAATTGGGGTTCTGAAAAAAAAATTTAATAGGACAAACGATCGATCGAGTGTCATGTAGTGATAGATTCTGAAATAAAATGTATTGAAATAATTACATAGTCAAAATAAGTTTTGTAATTTTCTTTTTATTGAAATGGTAACGCAAATAAGGTAAAAGTGAATTCCAAATTCATGCAAAAGTGTGCTCAAAATTTTGAGACTCATTGACAATAGACCTGGTATCGATTTTGCTTGTCATAATTTTTTTCTGATAAACAAGAGTAAATGCAAACGAGACTCTAGAAATACATGGTAAAACCAACCAATGGAAAATCTTATTAAATAAATGAACTCTTGATTGAATTATTTCGTAAAAGGTCTCAAAAGATGTTTTTGGTAAAGAATGACACATGTTAGCCCAGTGGGAAATGAAAGATTGATGACATGAAAACTAAATGTATTTCTTACCTTTATTTTCATATACATTTTGAATGAAAGGATATGGAGTAAATGTACATGGGACAAAGTCTCTACAAATACATGGTAAAAACAAACAAAGAAACAAGGCTTTTATTGTTGTTCTTCATCTTGAAATCACCATGAGGCCTTCAATAATGAGCTTTGCTCATACCTCATAGCAAGTTCAAGACGGTCCCTAGCACCGGTTTGAGCGGAAGTCTTTGCTAATCGTCGAACAACGCTACAACCATGTCTTTCCTGGTCATGGATGCGGGGTTGTCAACAAACATTAATTAAACTGGCAAAGTGCTCTTACAATCACTGTCATCCTTTGCCCGAAAAAACACTAGTGTCTTAAGCTAGTGGAAGATTACAACATATAGACAAACACAGGGCACTCATCAAGCCTTGATTGATAAGGTGGTCACGGAGATAACTGTGTCTAATGAGAGTCTGTATAATTTGTGCTAGCTCTCGGGTAACATATAAACTGTGAAACAAACACTCCGTTAGCAGGAGAAACGGAAAATAACCTTAGAGACTATACTTACATTTGTAATAAATAACTTAATACCGAAGTTACTGTGAATTATTATTGTTAACAGAGCTGATAATATGAACATATTAAACAACGCAAAATTTTATTGCATTTACCTTTCATCCATTTATTACTAATGACACCTTTTATATAACCCTGAACATTGCCATTATTTCCAAATATAGGTCTAAATATAGTAGATTCTCCATTCTTTGTCGCTCCGTAATACATCAATGCCCGGTTGTTAGGATTGTGTGACGCTAACAGAAAAATAAGAAATTAGCTTAGACCGTGAAGTTTTCAATACCTTTAATGTTAAAGACCCCCTTTCAGTTCAGTGTTAAGCTTATGGAATTTTGTTTAAGATCTCACGCCGTAAATGCTTGATGTTAATCACCAACCTCTTTTGCAGATTGCTGTTTTTATTATGCATTAATTCCTGGCATTTGCTGAAAGCAGTATCAACAAATGACTGACAAATTAATGATAAACAATGCAGCAAACAACAAATCATTCAAACAGGTTTAACAATTAACTGAAACGCACCTTTGGTTAGGATGTATATCCATAATTAATTCGTAAACATATTTCCGGTTAAAACACATTCATTAAACAATGAAAGGATATGAAGTAAACGCACATGAGACAAATTCTTTACAAATACATGGTAAGACCAAGCAATGGAATAACGCTTTTATAGTTGTTCTTGATCTTGAAGCCACCATGAGGCCTTCAACAATGAGCTTTGCTCATACCTCATTGTACGTTCAAGACGGCCTTAGCAACGGTTTGAGCGGAATTGATTGCTAGATATCGAGCTATGCTACATGTATATCCACACCACTGCAATTATGAATGCGGATCGTCAACAAAAATAAAATAAACTGGCAAAGTGTTCTTACAACTTCTGCCATCAAATGCCAAACAAAAAGACCAACAAAAGACAACCACAACATATAAAAACTTGGCATTAAAAAATAATGAGATGTTGGAATGATGAACAGGGGGTCAAAATAGCATTTTAGAATTAAAAAAAAATAAAATGCGAAAATTTTGAAAAATAACAAAATACCGAAGTTACTGTAAATTTTCATTCTGCATATGCGCATTTCAACAACTTATGTCTCATCAGTGCAGATCAAGCCAAACATTTGGAAGTCTATTACTCCAAAAAATGTGTTGGGCTGATAGAGAACAAATAATTAAAAGGATCTAGATAGACAAGCCAAAATTCAGCTAAGGACAGAGCTATGCATGAGGGAAATACTCCTTAGTTTTATACAAAATTTAGTAAAATTTAGATATTGGAAGTTTCAATAAAATCGGTTTTCAGGTCAGCACCGAAGTACTGGCTACTGGGTTGGTGAATACCCTCTACCCCCCCCCCCCCCCCCCCCCCCCGGGAACTAACAGTCCACCAGCAGAGCCGAAAAAAATGAAATTGTATCCATACGAGAAATTATCTCGAGAACAATTACACCATAAATGAAATGTATATCGAGCATACATCTATCTCACATGGAATTTTTTTACGTACATCCAACTACAGCAGAGAAAAACTCCGGTCAAATAAGCATTAAAAGGATATGGAGTAAATGCACATGAGACAAAGTGTTTACAACTACATGCATGGTAAAACCAAGTAATGAAACATCGCTTTATTGCTGTTTTCTATTTTGAAGTCACCATGAATCATAGCAAAGAGATTTGCTCATACCTCATAGTAGGTTAAAGAAGGCCGTAGCACCGCTTTCAGTGGAATTCATTGCAATGCTACGTCCATGCTATTGCATTCAGGACGGGATCGTCAACAAACATAGAACAGGCAAAGTGTTCTTACAACTGCTGTCATCTGTTGCCCGACCACCTCATGGTTACTTCAAGATGAAGAACAACAATAAAAGCGTTGTTCCTTTGCTTGTTTTTTACCATGTATTGGTAGAGACTTTGTCTCATGTGCATTTACTCCATATCCTTTTATTCACCATTTGCATTATGACATAGTGAGTGATTGGCTTTATATACAGGTGGTCAAAAACATTAATTATCTTATTTATCGGTAATTTGTATGAATTTCCTTTGAGATACCGAGACTGATAATCCCAGTATCAGCGAACTGGACATTGTCACTGTGAAGGCGTCACGTGCGGGTTGCTAAGCTGACGTCATGTTTTGTACTATTTGTCGTGTTCATACGCGTAAGACGTTGAATGAAGAATGTATTTAAATCATTGCAATAAACAATACATTAACTTTGCTTAAATAGAAATTTTAGTTTATTTCAATTTATTTTAGAGTTTATTTCTAGTTAGTATCGAGTCTTCGTCGTTTTATAAATTTCGTATTTGCATCAATTAACAGTAATTAAATCCAATAATTCACTAATTCGGAAATTATTACCTTGGTCACTATTGGCGAAAATGTAAACACAATTGATATATAGATGTCAAGGTAAAGTTACTCTTTAAATATAGACACTGTGCAACACATGTTAATCGGTAAGTCGATTCAGTTAAACCGAAGCAGTAGTTTTGAAATTGTTTACATTTTATTTTGTTTTTCTTATTTGTTAGATGCTCAATATACTTTATCTTGCTTAATCAGATACTGTATTTACAGCTTTTTGTTTATAATTATTACATTGTTAAATTGAAATGTGTTGGTTGATGACACGACCGACTAGCACACTGAATGCAGTGATTTTTTTATTTTAAATCTAAGAACTATCTAGTTCAATAATGAAGGTCAGATATAATTGAACTGTTGTATTCATACACATTAAAAAGCATATGCCAGTGTTGGCAAAGCACTATTTGTACCCTGTTTCTTTTTCTTTCAATTTAGTTTTCACAATTTCAGTTTTTTTTCTTCTAATTTTATTTATTTTTTTTTATTATTTTATCTATTTATTTTTTTTTGGTATATATATCTTTATATTTATTTTTTGGTGTTATCGTATAATGTTCAACTACACAAAAATGTTTGAGTATGACCAATATTTATTGTACATGGACTTGCAATGTATAATTTAAATGTAGATCTTTTTTCGTTAAATGTGAATGGTTTGGGTGACAGTTTTAAACGTAAATCTATGTTTGAATGGATGAAAAAACTAAACAAAATGTCATTTTTTTACAAGAGACTCACACATCGAAAGAAAGCGAAGATAAATGGAAAACAGAATGGGGTAAAGATATTTATTTTTCTCACGGTACTACGAATAGTAGAGGTGTTGCTATTTTGTTCAAAAATGATTTTGATTTTAAGTAATTAGATAAAATTGTTGATGAAAATGGCAGATATCTTGTATTGAGGGTTGAAATCGATAACATTGAATTTGTTTTAGTTAATTTTTATGCTCCAACTAAAAATCATGAAAATGATCAAATACTTTATCTTGAAAAACTGAGAGTGCTTTTATTAGACATGATAGATAAAAACCTTGTTATAGGGGGCGATTTTAATACAATTCTGAATTTGGATCTAGATAAAAAAGGGGGATCGCTTAAAAATATCCCATGGACTTATATGTCGAAACTTCACAGCTTCATGGAAAAATTTTGTGTATGTGATGTCTGGAGATTAAAGCATCCGGAAGACCGTCTGTTTACATGGAGACAAAAACATCCATTAATTCAATGTAGATTAGACTTCTGGTTGATATCAGAGTTTCTTGTAGAGAGTGCGCATCATGTTTCTATTGAACCCGCTATTAAGACTGATCACAGTAAAATTGTTTTAAAACTTTTAGGAAACGAGTTTAACTCAAGGAGTCCTGGTTTTTGGAAATTTAACGCTTACTTACTGACGGACAAATACTACTTGTAAAGAAAACATTAGCAGAGTGCGTGAATAAATATGACACCCTTAACGACAAAAATTTAAAATGGGACACAATTAAGTGTGAAATTAGAGGGGCTACTATTAAGTTTGCAAAAAATAAAAATAGAAAAATACGAGAGAATGAAGAAAATCTGGTGAAAAAACAATAAAAATTTGGAAATTAAATTGTCTATTTAGATCCTTTTGGTTATTTGTTCTCTATCAGCTTAGACACGTTTTAGGTTATTGGACTTTCAAATGTTTTGGTTTTATCTGCACTGATGAGACAAAAGTTGTCGAAATGCGCATATGCAGAAGATAAATTAACAGTTACTTCGGTATTTTTGTTATTGTCTTTTGCATATAGGGACACTGATATTAATTCTATTTCGGCTGAAATAGACTCTGTCAAGGAAGAGTTAGAACATATACTTGATAGACGGACAAAGGGATTAATTATAAGGTCACATGCAGAGCATTGTGATGGATATGAAAAACGATCGAAGTATTTCCTATCTTTAGAAAAACGTAATTACAAATCCAAATGTATTACAAAGTTGTGTGTAAATGATGAAGATGTTACCTCTTCAGCCGGAATTTTAGATGAAGAGAAAAAATTTTACTCTAAGTTATACACTTCAAAGAATGTTGAGGATTATACTGGAGTGACCAATTTTTTCGATAGCGATGTTATACCTAAAATTTCTGATGAAGCGCAACACAATTGTGACTCTGATATTACTGAATCAGAATGTCTAAAAACTTTAAAAACATTTGAAAATAATAAAAGTCCCGGTACAGATGGTCTAATAACAAAACACCGAACTTACTGTGAATTTTGATTCTGCATATGCGCATTTCGACAACTTATGTCTCTTCAGTGCAGATAAAATCTAAACGTTTAGAAGACCATCAATTCAAAGATGTTTAAAAACTGATAGAGAACAAATAACCAATATGATCTAAATGTAAATCTAACTGTTGAATTTTACAAATTCTTTTGGAATGATATTAAAGTTTTTCTGCTTGAAAGTTACCAAAGACGTGGAATTTTGACCCTCATTCCCAAAAAAGATAAAGATCGAACCGTTCTCTCCAATTGGCGCCCTCTCTCTTTGTTAAATCTAGATTACAAACTTATAGCTAAAGTTATAGCTGAAAGAATGAAACACCATCTTTCAAAGATTATTTGTTCAGACCAAACGGGATACGTCACAAATAGATATATTGGTGATAATTTACGATTAATTTCGGATGTTATTTTTTAAACAAACTGGAGGAATCATCCGGGGCTTATTCTGTTAGATGATTCTGAAAAGGCGTTTGACACAATAGAGTGGTCTTTCATCCAAAAAGCGTAAGAAACATTTAATTTTGGTGATGTGTTTAGAAAATGGGTAAGAGTTTTAAACACTAATATTTCAAGTTGTGTAGTAATTAACGGGTATAGTTCCGATAGTTTTGACATAGAAAGAGGCGTACGTCAAGGTTGTCCTTTATCACCTTTTCTTTTTATCTTGGCATCTGCATTATTAGTCATCAATATAAAAATAATCCGGAGATTAATGGTATTAAGATTGGAGATGTTGAAGTCAAGATTTCTCAATTGGCAGTAACACCACCTGTTTTTTAAGGATGAAAATGCCGTTAGGAAAGCTTTAGATACTTTTAAAGACTTTGAATATTGTTCAGGGCTTAAAGTCAATTTTTCCAAAACGGAAGCCGTATGGATTGGAAAAGACAAATATAACAAAAGTGGTTCTTTACCCATAAGATGGGTTACCTCCTTTTCTACTTTAGGATTAAAATTTAACGTTTTAAATTCTAACGATAATTATAATTTAGATAAATGTATAGAGCATATGCAAAACGTCCTGCAAATGTAGCTGCCGAGACAGCTATCATTGATAGGAAAGGTTGTAATTCTTAAATCTTTAGCTATTTCAAAACTCATTTATGTTATATCTTTAGGATATGTTCCCCCATCATATATTTCAAAAATTCACGAGTGCGTTAAAAAATTCATATGGCCAAGTGGTCCTTCAAAAATTAAATTTGATGTCATCCAGGCAAACATTAAAGGTGGAGGTTTGAAGGCGCCAAAATTTGAGTAACAACTCATTGCACTGAGAATTATGTGGATAAAGCGATTTATGTCAGAAGACGAAGCAAGGTGGAAGGAGGTAGTCAAATCATTATTTATTCAATTAAATTTAGCCGATATATTTTTCAGCCGATGCGATCTAGAATGTTTAAATTTAAACATTCCTTTATTCTACTGTTAAGTACTAGCGGCATGGAAATCTTTTAAATCCTTATTTACACCAACAGATACTTTTTTAGTGAGAAAAGAATTTATTTGGTTCAACCCCTTCATTAAAGTTAATTAAAAAAGCATCTTTTTTCGATCTTGGTATCAAAAAGGTATAAAATTCATTAATGATATCGTTGATGAAAGTGGACGATTCCTGTCATATTTAGAATTGAATAGAGAATTTGATTTAAAGATTAGCTTTTTAGATATGCTAACTATCATTTCCGCAATACCAAAATCTTGGAAAGATATGCTTACATTGATAGTTCGTCTTTTAAAATTGTTTTCAATTGGGATGGAAAACTACTCCCCCTTAGTAAAATGACATCTTCCAATGTTCGTTATGTATTTCTAAAAAGCAATATTGTCATACCAAAATCACATGAAAAATGGGATGAAATTTTCAATATAGAAATTAGTAAAGACAAGTGGGAAACGATTTATATGCTCCCATATACATGTGTCATTGAAAGTCGGTTACAAGCCCTTCAATACAAGATATTAAATAGAATAGCTTATCATAACTATCTGATACATAAATATGGATATATAGAATGTGACTGTTGTAATATGATTGAAACTTTAGAACATAAATAGTATTATTGTAAAATTATTGCACTTTTTTGGTTAAACTTTAGCTTATGGTGGTCAGAAAATTTTAATGATAGAATACAATTATCACTCGATAGCATCATCTTTGGTTACTTGGAGAAAACAAACATTGCGCTGAATTATTTTATTTTACTTAGGAAATATTATATAAATTATATGAATTTGGCTTTAAAGTCTGGCAACATTAATCTTGCAAATTTTCTGAATTTTCTGAAAAGGCGACTTGAAATTTTAGAATTTTCATATCTTATAAAAGATAAAATTATGGAATACAGAAATACTTTCGATGAGCTCAACAGTAAACTTTGAGAGATATACTTTTTTTCGTTGCTTTTTTAATACAAAAAATTATCAATGAAATATTTGAAATATCACGCATGTCGTCGTGTATTTTTCACCCTTTACAAATATTAAAAAAAAAAAAAATATATTTAAAAAAAAATCAATATATTAAGGTAGGAAATATACTACATGAAATATTATGTATGTTATAGTGTACAAAGTTGAATAACTATGTGTATTACCTTATTGATATATGTTTTGTAGTTGTATGCAAAAATATAATAAAAAAAGAAAAAAATTATTTTAGAGTTCTTTTTATCATTTTGTGATTTACCGATAAAAGAAATACATTGTATAGGAAATTTTTTTTTTGATACGGACTTTATCATGGCGTAACGCATCAAGCTCGCCCTAGAGGGCTCACTTGATACTGGCCGTGATAAAGTCCGTATCAAAAACAAAATGTCCTATATTCCATATATAGAATACTATCATGATGGTTTGATAATTTAAACAAAATATACTTAATTGAAATGGAAATAACAATTACTTATTCAGCCGTAGAACAATATACTATGTTTTAAACGACATGCAAGAACATGAAAATTATGACAACAAATAGAAATAGGGGCATATCAATGAAATTCGCAGGAACCTTTATAAAAACGACACTTTATCCGTACTGTTATATATAGCTACAGTAAATGGTATTTTTTTTAACCCAGAGCTTTCAGTAAATATCCTTTTCACACCGGATGTCACCCTCAGTTTCCATGGGAGTTCACACTATGGGTGCCATAGTTCTTCATGTCGTCTTTTTATTTCCGTGCACATTGTAGCTGTCTCACGTCCTTGCTTTGTCTTTGTTTTTCTTTGTTGCCGTTTTTGCCATGTCTTTTGACTTTTTGACTTTGATCATCACTTCCCTTTTACCTTCGGTATTCAATTGCCGTTGTTACTAATTCAACACTAATTCAGTGGCGAGCTACGCAAATTTTATGATATATTTAAGTGGTAATGGGCATGCTAAATCATCTATTGACATTAAAATTAAACATGTAATTCTACTCACTTGTATATATTGCAGTAAAATTATCAAACGGGTCATTTGAAATGGGAATATCTCCTGTTTTCACAAGTGAATTATCCTTTATATTGAAATCATAACCAGTCGGTGAATTTGCGTTGGTTCCACATAATATAAATGTGTCATTCGTTTTCTTTGTTATGAATCTTATGTGGTTCTGGCAGTATGGTACCTTCATGTTAAAATGAATATTTCAAATAAATAAAACTTTATTTATGTTAAACATAAGGGTGTGTACATGGTGTAAATGTAGTCTGACTCTAACAAAATGTATCCAAACCAAAACAGGCAAACATTAAGGGCGCATAAATATTCGATGAAAACCGTACTATTTTAATAGTGGTTTACCCAACACCATCATTAAATCAAATCAGACATATTTATTTCCAAACAATTTAAGGGAATTAATAATTTAGAATAGATTGTGAAAAATAAATATATTTCAAAGTATTTCTACAAAACGAAGATATTTTCAAAAAATATTTTGCAATACCAGCAAAATTCATCGATATGCTTTAAATTTTGAATCTTTTGCTTTGTGACGTTTTTGTAAAGTTTGTCAGGTTGTCTCGATTTGTGTGCCATGTTTTTCTGCCATGCTTTGAGAATTTGGTAAAAGTTTTCCCGTTTCTGACTGTTTGCATCGATATTCCCGATGTTTAAAATTTGAGGTAGATCGCCATTTATTCATAACAAAATACCGAAGTAACTCTGAATTTAGTTTCTGCATATGAACATTTCGACCACAAATTAAAACATTTGAATATCCATAAACCGAAATATGAGTACAAGCTGATAGAGAACAAGTTACCAAAAGGATCTAAAAAGGGAGGCAAAAATCATCTAAAGACAGAGTTATGCATGAGGGATACACTCCTTAGGTTGTAACAAATTTCCTTAAATTTAGATATTGGAAGTTTTTAAATAAAATCGGTTTTCGGGCCAGCACCGAAAACAGGCTACTGGGTTGGTGAATACCCTCGGGGACTAACAGTCCACCAGCAGTGGCATCGGCCCAGTGGTAATAAATAACAAAATACCGACGTTACTGTGAATTTAGTTTTTTCATATATGCGCATTCGACAACTGTCTCTTCAATGCAGATCAAATAATAAAAAATTGGAAATCAATGAAACAAAATATGTGTAAAAGCTGATAGAGAACAAATTATTAATAGTTGTTTTATTATTTTATAACATCATCCTTGTTTAAATGAGCATGTAACTTTCGATGTGTTGGCATATCAAATATCTTGTAAACCTGACGTTTCCTAATATAGAACGTCATGAACTTTCTATGGAAATACTAAGTTTATAAGATTTCCCAAAAGCATTCAACAGCACGCATTGGATAATCCAAAACTTGTACATTTTGTATATTTGAAATAATTGCCTAAAAGTTTTATTTGGAATTCGACTTAAACACCTTACTATTAGTAATCATTAAAGGAAGGAACTGAATTCGAATTTATTTTTTGGTAAATTTTCATAATCATAAACAATTAATCAATCATTTAAGTTTTGCTATCTATCTAGCAATAATATAATATAAGACTAATATTTAGATTCATTCGATTTATCTTCAAATAAATCAACAAATTTGAAGATCCAATCCAACCAAACTAAAATCTGCAGTATTTTTACATAATATATTTTTATTGAAGCAATGCTCACTCTGCACTGTTTTACTATTTTTGGTCAAAATGTGAATAAAACACAAAGAAAAATAAAGAAAGGATATGCCAATGCCCTTATGGAAATTAAAATTTAATATTTTTAATTTTCTTCTTTATATAAGTAGTATCTGATTTTCCAACTAATTGTTCATGCATTTGATATTCTAGTAATTGTTTAGAATAAACAATAACTAGTGGATTGGAATTAATTCTGTCAAAAGACAGAAAATCCGTAACCAACTCGTTTTTTATCAAAATTTTTAAAATTCTAGTTAAAAACGTTTTAATTGAGGTAATTACAATATTTCTTTTTACTTTCCCGACACTTTTCGAGTTTTTATTCTATTTTATTTTCATTTTAGACAACAAGATAACGAATGAGTTAATGCTCAACGTCTCTACAAATACATGGTAAAAACAAGCAAAGGAAAAACGCTTTTATTGTTGTTCTTCATCTTGAAGTCACCATGAGGCAGTCAATATATAGTCAGGTGTACCCCCAAAACTGTCCGTTATATTCCTAATGTTATTTCCGTTCTATTTCATAAAAGGCTTTGATAGTAAATTGTTTAATTCGTGTTCATTCTATTGAAATTGTATATTAAAAATACGTCTGACCTTACAGTTATCAGTACATATACCTCTGTTTTTTGTAATTTGCAATAACCAAGCTTACTCTCCTCAGGAGCTAAGTGTACGGTGGTCTGAAAGAAAAACAGTTAAATGTTAATATTTCGATTTTAATGATCAAATTCAGTTTGTGTTTTGTGTAATAACATTGACACACATATTAAATGATCCCGAAATAGTTAGAAAAACAACAACATACACTAATGAAACTAACCTACCAATTGTTTAAAACACTAATCTAAAAATGTTGATCCAGTTCGCGTCGAAAAAGGTGACGGAATGACAAAAGTTTGGATATATAAACAAAGACGGATGGAAGGAAGAAGCCATAAATATTACCGAACCGTCATTCACTATGTAATATGCATCAAAATATCGATAAAAATACACTGTAAAACGAATTCCGAAGGAAAAAGCAGAGGGCAAAACAGGGACAGAAAATGTAAAGAGGCAAGATAAATGAACAGAAAAGCCAAAATAAAGTAACAAATCTAGAGCTAAGCATAACCGCTGCACAACATTATCTGTATAAGGTGAATAAAAGGATATGGAGTAAATGCACATGAGACAAAGTCTCTACAAATACATGGTAAAAAACAAGCAAAGGAACAACGCTTTTATTGTTGTTCTTCATCTTGAAGTCACCATGAGGCCTTCAACAACGAGCTTTCCTCATACCTCATAGTAAGTTCAAGACGGCCCCTAGCACCGGTTTAAGCGGAATTCTTTGCTAATTGTCGAGCAGCGCTACATCCATGTCTTTCTTGGTCATGGGTGCGAGATTGTCAACAAACATTAATTAAACAAAGTGCTCTTACAATCACTGTCATCCTTTGCCCGACAAAAGCACTAGAATCTTAAGCTAGTGGACAACTACAACATATAGACAAACACAAGGCACTCATCAAGTCGAATGTAAGAAAACTTGGCGTTATAAAATAGTGAGATGTGGGCACTTAAAACAGGTGGTCTGGACTACATTTCGAAAATTACAAAAATAATTGCCAAAATTTGAAAGTATCTGAAACATTTGAAACATCTTTTTATAGCCTTTTGTAAGTAGTTATGTTTTTTTTTCTTTTCTTTTTTAATTACCTGTATGTGTATCAAGTCCTTTAAGAAATCATACTCACCGCATGAGCCGGAATAACTGGTTTTTCCTGGATATCTATCAGACTTATACCATTCCTAAAAATAAGTAACTAAACTTATGTAAAACTTTTTTAGGTAATTATAAATTTTTTACAAACTATTTTATATGGAACCAAAACTGATTTTGCTGGCAGGTTACAATAGCATAAAAATATTTCAACAGGTTTTTTTTAAATGAATCTAAATGTTAATGAGGACAGCTGTCACCTGATCAAACCAGAGAAATGGCGGGAAAATATTTCAAATGATCAGAGTGGAATGAAATTTGACAAAAAGCTACTTAGCATGTGTAGAAACGAGTTTTGATGAAAAATATCAAAATGGCGACCGTTGCTATGGGTAACAGAAAATGGGAAAATTTCAAATTGCTCCAGATTGAAGAAAATTTGTCAGGAAGGTTACTTAGCGTGTGTAGAAACAAGTTTTTGGTCTTACAAATATCAACCTGCACGAAAAAGGAAGATAATATTGAAACAAGGCGAGAAAAGGAAAATAATAATGAAAAAGGGGAAATAACTGTAAAAAAATAAAATAGAGAGATAGTTTCTGCAGATGTGATAAAAATACTCGCAAGAACAAGCCATTGCTGATTACCGTTTTATGAAGATCACTCCCAAGAAGTTTGGACCTAGAATATACGAGAAATATCAACATCTTCATATAGTAAACGTCATCCAAAATATAACTATATACATCATATTAGGTCACTCCCAGTAAAAATGGTGGTCGATAGGAAATACACACTACTTCCGGTCCTGCATGCGCGCTCCTTTATCTCTCTATAAGACTACTTCGGGGTCAAGTGTCGAACTATATGTAAGGTTCGCGCTCTAGGCACAAAATACCTAATAATACTAGACTACATTTTATTAACTAAAGCATCATATCAACATTTGACATATAAAACATTGTAGAGAGGAAACCCATCTTTTAACAGATAACAATTTCATACGAGGTGTAACCAAAACATTTCAACAGTAATTTAATTGTCTATTGTTATAAGTGCTGATATACTACATTCCTCCTAACCAATTTAGAATGAAACTTTATCTTATGAATGAAATTACGAAATTATGTATTTAAAGATTCTTTCGGAACAGCTGTGAAATATTTACGATGTACTTTTAGAAGAACAATAAATTCACATATCATGCAGAAAGTATATCATGATTATCTCAGCCACACATAGTCATCAAGGTATTTCGGTTTTCTCTTCTCCCTTTTCGGACTGCAGAATTTTGCTCATTGATGCACGTATGTTCATTCGCATTGTCTACAATATCATTGTCATCTTTTCGCGTTTCATATTTCTTAACATGTGTAACATTTCTCTTCACAATAACACCATCTGAGTTTTGTGCAGTAATAGCATTCCCGTTTGTGTTAACAACTTGATACTGTTCAGGTCTAAAATTAGGTGTAAGTTTATTCTCTTTGAATTGTTTGATTAAAACACCAACTTTTACATTATGATGAACTGCATTGCGTTTATTGTCCGCATATATTTTACCCTTTTCTTTGCGAATATTGTCTCTTTCTCTCACTTTTGGATTATTATCTGCACGATTATTGTCAAATTCTGGAAGTTTTGTTCTCATCTTCCGCTTGAACATCAATTCTGCTGGGCTTACACCTGTTATAGCATGAGGCGTACTACGATATGCCATAAGAAATGTCAAAAGTTCGTTCTTCCAGTCTTTTCCGTCTATATACGCTGTGCGGATAGCTTTTAACAAAGTTCTATTTTGTCGCTCTACACTGCCATTTGCCTGCGGCCAGTAGGGAGTTACACGTCTATGTTCGATTCCATTTTCAGCCAAAAAATTCTTAAATTCGTTCGACACAAACTGAGGTCCATTATCTGATGTAATTGTATTGACCAGTCTATGTGTCGCAAACATGTGTCTTAAACAGTTAATGATTTTGCTGGTTGTTGTACTTTTAATCACAGAAACTTCAGTCCATCTAGAATAATAGTCCACAACGACTAGCAAATTTTCACCTCCTGACGGACCACATAAATCTATCGAAACATCTTCCCACGGTCCTTCTGGTAACTCTGTACGTTTCATAAATTCAGGTCTGTTCGGTTGACTAACTACTTGGCATGAATGACATGACTTGCAAAATTGTTCGACATTTTTGTCCATTTCAGGCCACCACACTTTCTCAAGCATTCTCAATTTCGTTTTCACAATACGTTGGTGTCCTTCATGGGCCAACACCAGAACTCGGGTTCTTAACTTTCTCGGCACGACGATTTTAGTACCCTTCAAAACAATGTCATTAACTATAGATAACTCGTTTTTCACGGCACGAAATTTGGGGTCGCAATGATTCCATTTACCATTTAGCAAAGCTTTTCGAACCGAAATGATCTCGGGATCATTCTCTGATGCATTTCGAATTGAATCAAGTCATTTTGATAGGAACCGACTTGTTTGCAACAAAATATGCATGTTCTTCGCCCACGTTCCTTCTTTTCAAAAGCTCGTTTTGGCACAACCTGGATAATGAATCGGCTGCGTTTGTATGACCAGGTTTGTATACGACTCAAAAATTATACTGTTGTAACCGAAGAGCCCACCTTTCAATTCTTGCCAGCGGTTTCGATTTCGGCGAGTAAATAATTTCTAATGGTTTGTGATCAGTGATTAACTCAAACTCGATCCCGTATATGTACATGTGAAATCGTTCACACCCAAAAACAACTGCCAAAGCTTCTTTTTCCGTCTGCGAATACCGTTTTTCTACATCCGTAAGTGGTCTACTTGCGTAAGCTAAAGGACGATAATTACTATCTGATTGTTTTTGACTTAAAATAGCACCGACACCTACAGGGCTAGCGTCTACAATAACTCGCGTTTGTGCTTTCGGATTGAAATAAGCTAGTGTCTCTGCATTTGCTAATGCTTTCTTAATCGAATCAAGTGATTTCTGGTGCGTTTCAGTCCATTCCATTTTACATTTTTGCGCGTCAATTCTCGCAACGGAGCAGATAAAATTGAGAAATTCTCAATGAATCGGCCACAATAATTCGCGAGGCCAAGGAAACTCCTTGTTTCAGTACTATTACGAGGTTCACGTGTATTTACAATAGCTTTCACTTTTTCGTCATCCGGACCGACTCCTTTTGCAGAAAGTACATGACCTAGAAATTCAATTCTCGACATACTGAATTTACACTTGTCCCTATTCAACCTTTTTCTCGAATTCTACCGAGTACCGACTCAAGTTTTCGGTCATGATCTTCTTGATCCCTACCGTACACGATAATGTCGTCGGACAAATTTCTTGTGTCTTTGCACCCCTGAAACACCTGTCATATCACACGTTGATAAATTTCGGATGCGGAGGAAATACCAAATATGAGTCTCTTATATCTATACAGTCCGCGGTGAGTCACGAATGTTGTTATCTCGCGCGACTCCTCCTCCAGCTCGATTTGGTGAAAACCCCATTTTAAATCTAATTTTGAATACACTACGCTACCGTTCAAATCTTAGAGCATCTCGTCCACTGTCGGGATCGGATGTCTTTCTCTTAGAACACATTCATTCGCGCGTCGCATATCTATGCACAATCTAACTTCGCCGTTTTTCTTCGGCACGACTACTAACGGTGAGACCCATGAAGACGGTTTATCAACTTTCTCAATAACATCAAGTTTCTCAAGCTAACTAAGTTTGTCATCAACAGCACGTCTCACTCCAAACGGTAATCTTCTTAGGGGTTGAACAATTGGTTTCACAGTCGGGTCAATGTGTATTTTGATTTGAAAATCTTTCAGTTTGCCTAATCCTTTGAAAAATCACTATTTTGACTGATAATCCGATCAATTCTTGAATTAACGGCATTAACACTCGGACCAACATGTAAAATTCCAAGTTTACTGGCGGTTAACTTTCCAATTAGAGGCATGTGGTTTCCTTTGATCACCATAAATTCCGCAACACAACTTTTATCGGCATAACTTATATTTTCCTCAAATGAAACTGTTATATCCAGTGGTTCACTAGCTCCATTAGAATATAACTTCTTTGTATAACGCTTTATCTTGACATTTTTACATTTTGCACTTATTTCCCTATTTTTCTCTCACACAGAGTAAAATTAAATTTTGCAAATGTTTGAAAGCAAGGCTTGCTGTGCTTTTAAACATTTGGAAATTTATTCGGGGAGATGTGAGAAATTTCATAATTAACGTGATTCAGTTGTGGAAATTGTTTCTCTAATGACTGGAAGAAAAACACCGATGATTGTATTCCGAATAAATCTGGTGGGAAATTTCACGAATCTTGTTCTCCTCTCTAGAGATTAGAACAAATGTTTCCACACTGTTTAGGAAATGAGCAAACTGGATAAAAATTAAAGAAGGGGAAATAACAAATTTCAACACATGTCTAGCATACTGACAAAACCAAATGTTCAAATGCCTCGTTTAAAAAAGTTCACATAGATGTCTCTGACAAATTGAAAGCGACTGTATACATATTATCGAAAGTACAACAAAACAAATTTCTGGGACGCTAACAGGGATACTTTGTACTCATACGGTCTAAATATACATGCGTATGGTCCGGCCATACGCCTACGGTCGGACCATATGAGTATACGTGTACGGTCCGAATACGCGTATGGTCTTGAACATATATATATATATGTTTAACGTAATGTAGACTGATTACAGTTTACAAAATGCAAGGAAACATGAATTTTTCGTTAACTTTTTATCTGCTTTCACTGGTGTGATCGAATTTTACCTTGGCATACAGTCTTTCTATGATTAGTTTTCTCCCTTCGCATATTGTATATGCCGGGTGTTCGTCGTACTTCAGTCCGCCTTGTAAGCTTTCTTGAAAGTTTATTTCTCACTGGATTGTACAGTAGCTTTAGTTCAATGATGCCCAAAATGAATTCCAAGAGGAGTCCCTGTTGAAACCATTTGTAAGTGTTTTTCCCTATTTTTACTTGAAAATCGACAAAATATCCCTGTAAGCGCCCCAATAAATTTGTTTTGTTGTACTTTCGATAATATGTATATAGTCGCTTTTGCTCAAGGATGTGTCAAAGGAGTTCAAGGATTACTTCCGCGTGAAAATTTTGTAGGAGTTCTGCCCCTTTGTAATTTTAAGAATCCACAAAAAATCGTTGAAAATACTCTTGCAAATGTATTTTTCGTTGGATTTTGATTATATTTATCAAACAGTTTAAGCTCAAGAATTGCATAAGCGAATTTGAAGACGAGTCCTGGTCGAATATATATTTGTAGGAGTTATGTCCCTTCATGACTTTGAATGACTTTAAAACTCGACAAAATACCCCTATCGGCACTCTCGCTAATTCATTTCTCATTTAATTAGTTAGGATAAAATTTATACAATAATTTCGGTCAAAGAAGCCCTAAGTGAGTTAGAAGATGAGTCAATGTCAAATATTTTGGAGGAGTTACATACTACTCAATAAGAGAAACGATACACATATTTTATCAAAAATAATATTTAACTTTCTAGCAGAAAACAATAACTCGTAGACAAAATGTTTTCTTTTGCACGTAAGAATTAATACAATGACTAAAAATGTCGCTTACAATTTCTGAACCATCACCGGTCACGGTCGTCATTATCCGGAACTTCTGTTTTGCAGACGTAAATAGTGAATATGTCCACATTTACTTCTTACCAAACCATTACATTTTCGAACCGGCTGACTTCAGACCTCTGTTGCTATGTCGCCCATGAATTCTTCAGGCTTATTTTCCGTTTTCAACTACCGTTCTCATAAGTGTAAAACGTATGTTACGCGATCTTGACATTTCGACGTCTCGCGAGACCTGCTGCCTCGTGATTTAACATTTGATGGGCATGTTCGCTTTAGATTAATAAATAGTCTTAAGCTTCTTCTTCTTTTCACATAACAATGGATTGCGATTGCAAAAAATCAACATCAACGGTCTGACCGCGCAAAGACATGGTCCACGTTGATTTTGGATTGAAGGAGGCATCGAAATGGGACATTGTTTTCCACTTTTTAAGATGGCAAATTGTTAACCAGATGAAGTGTCCTAATTATTGACATCAAACAATTTAAATTATCCGACAGTTAACGGCGAACTCAATCATCGGGCGTAAAATTATTATTTCGGATTTTGATCGTATCCGTTTCGTAATTGGTATTTACATGGAATAAACATATGCGTTTTTGGCGTTGAATACATTAATACACTAAAATGAAAAATTTAAATTGCGAAATACAAAATATTCACAAAATTAATTGTTTCTTTTGTTGAGTAGTATATCTTGAAAAAATATTCTGTTAAGCACTCTAGCAAATTTATCTGTCATTCTATAATAATCATGCAGTAGATTTAGTTCAAGGATGCCAAGGTGAAATATGTTATGGTCCTGGTTGAACATATTTGAAATGATATTGCCCTTTTTTAACTTTGAAAATCGGCAAACAATGTCGTTCAAATATCTAGAGTGGCAATGGATATATGGCTACGTGGAGTACTTGTTGTACTTAACCTCTCATTGTAAATTTTGTCAAATATGTATTTCTGGACTTACTGACAAAATGAAGTGAAACACTACTTTTCTTCTGATTCTGCTGATGTAATGGCTTAAACATTGGTATATGGCATCTATATGACTAGTTGTAAGGAACGTCATATTGTGAATCCTGTAGGAAATGTGCGTTCTATTCGACGAGCTGTGGACTGGTCTACAAAATGTTGAAAAGTAAGTGAGAACCGAACCGTCAATCAAAAGAACGAACGATCAATGGACAATGGCAAAATCAGACACACCAAGAAACAAGGACACCACTAGACTACGGGACAAAAAAGAAAAACGAAAACACACACACAGATGAACAACACGGCCCCAATAAAAGACCAAGAGTGAGATCAGGTGTACCGGTAGAGTAAGCATCTCCTGCTTCTTATAAGACACCCGCCGTGTTGAACATGTCAACTCCGGTAGTAAAGTCGAATCTGATAGAGGAAAAACACACTTTAGTTGTAGAGGGAAAGATCTGTTGTCATCTGGGAAACAGATATCCCATAGCGATCCACAAAATACATGATTTCTTTTGTCATTTTATCAGCTTCTGCTTGCTGGACTTATTTCAAACATGATATGTAGCCTTGTATGACAAGTTGTTAGTTATCTCCCTTTTCCTGTCCTGTCAAACATGTACTGATATTGTGAAAATCACATATATCGTCGCATTTTCCATCTTTAATATACTAAATAGGTTGATCTCAAACTTGGTGTAGTTGTATATATATATAACTATTATTGTAAGCCCTGGATGGACATTAAATTTCTTTTATCGAGTGGTTGTTGGGAATCATTGGCACACCAGTTGGTGCAACGTATTGTTTGAGTAGGTTTCCAGTCTAATAAACTGAGAAATTTGAATTAACTATTGTTGCAAGCACAATCCTTACCACTTTTGTAACCCCTCGATTACACATGTGGTTTTGTGTTACAAAAGTTGTTGGACTAAATGTCTTATGAACCATTTGTGAAATCCTAACCACTTTTGTAATCCATCTTTCTCAGGATTCTTTTTAATTCAACCACTTTTAGAATCTCAACCAATTTTGTAATCCCTCATTCAACAGAAAGGGTTTAATAAAAAAATGTTGATCTTTACTTACAGTGACATTTTGCAGTAAAACTACTTTTGAATCCCAATTATGTTTAAAAAAATCTTAAGAACGATGGATTACAAAAGTGGTTAGAATTTACAAAAGTTGCTGTAACAATGCTATATCACGTAAGTTAGCACTAAATGCAAAAAAACTTATTTATTTAATTGCTTATTCCTGTTAAAAAGATATTGATATTGAATGTGTGTGATTATTACCTTTGTAACATCTTCCCAATGATATTAGCCTGACTTCTTACTATTTGAAAACTTTTCAAAATATATCAAAATTCTTCACCTCAAAGACTCCGAGCTGTGCTTTTGAAATGAATAAATGGTATAAAGTCGGTTGTGTTTTCGCTCTTCAATTCATAAACATCGGAAAACGCATACAAACTGAATATCAAGATTTTCTTTTCGAATGTAAGTCCGTTTTACTTATGTCAAAATGAAAACGACCGAATTGATTGTAATTCTATATTTTGCATATGCGTAAATGTTATCGGAATATGAGTAAACGGGATAAAAAACAATATTTTTAATAAATTTAATCGTCTTAGTTTATGAAGTAAATAAACGTTAAGAATAGTTTTTAACTAAATCATGCCATTCAGAAACATAAATGTGTATTGTTTTGCTTTCGATTTGAATTTGCAACTGCATCTGTTTGAAAACGGAAGATTGTGTATTGTGACGTCATAGACACAGACAGCAATGGAGGTGAGAAATCCGCCTTCTCTTATGTCGCTTCAGAATGGAAAATTCCATTTTGTGTAATATCAGAATCGAAATAATTCATGGCAGGTATATGGTTATTGGAAATTTAACCATGGGCTTGGCCTTTATATTCGTAAATTTAACCCCTCGCAAACGCTCTGGGTTAAATTCGAATATAAAGGCCAAGCCCATGGTTAAATGTCCAATAACTATATACCTGCCATGAATTATTTCTTAGATATTTGCCATCATTTACGGTCTGGATACGTTGTCTTTGGAGGGCCTCAGTTGTTTTTTTGCAATAAGTGCTCCAATAGCCTCTATGGACTATGAACAATATTTTACCTTTTTATTGCATTTTTCGAGTTGTGCTTTGTCCTTCATCCGATAGAACTTCATTTCATTTGAAAAAACATAAAAGTAATACTTACATATGGCCGACTAAGAGTTTTCTAAATACGGGATCAATCAGTAAAAAACGATAATAAGTTGGACCTTTAGAGCTAAAGAGTGCTGAAAGAAAAGTTAATGCCAAAATTAATGAAAAAATAAAAAAGGATTTGTTAGATTAGACAAATATATAAATTAAAGAACCTTAGTGAGTAAGCTCACATACCCAACGCCCAAACATATGATCAAATCAAATATTTATTGATTAATAATCCAAAAAAGGATTGTAATCAATACACAATACAAGATACAAAAAACATCAAACACATATGTGATAATCTTGCATTATCTAAAAATTATCAAAACTCGAAATCAAAGTAATTTGCATATCTCTTACAGATGCACAATCATCCTGTAAAATATCTTAAAAATAGTAATGGTGTATTACATGACACCCAACCACGTTTCACAAAATTTCAAAGTTAA
Organism: Modiolus philippinarum; assembly: GCA_002080025.1. Taxonomy (NCBI): domain Eukaryota; kingdom Metazoa; phylum Mollusca; class Bivalvia; order Mytilida; family Modiolidae; genus Modiolus; species Modiolus philippinarum. The sequence continues at coordinate 248,870 of MJUU01056259.1, forward strand.
AAAGGGAATAACTCCAGAACCCTACAGTTGGGTGCAGTCATAACCTCTCACGAAGTTAACTTAGAACAGTTATGATGACTGCTCTAAGTTAACTTAGAATTGTTCTAGAACGGCTGTAAAGCAGTTCTAAAAGCAGTCATAAAAGCAGTCATTTTTGTAGAATTGTTCTAAAAACGGTCATTGTCAAGAACAGTTCTAAAAACGGTCATAACCTGTTCTAAAAGCAGTCATGGTCAGGAGTTGTTCTAAAACCAGTCATAGCTAAGAACTGTTCTGATTAAGAATAAATTATTCAATATACTTGGAAATCACTGAGATACTGATAATAAATAACCAAGGACGTTAATTAATGTTAGACTAGAAGATTAAGAAATCGTCGAAATCTGGGACTAATATATTAAGTCCAAGTATAAAATTAATGTATAACATGTTTAAATTTCTTATTGAAAATTTAGGAAATTAAAACTGAAGGTGGCCTCAGTGGCTATTCTCTTTGCATTAAATCGAAACATTTTTTTCATGATTGCTGGCATCAATATTATATCGATTACAGAAAATGTCGCTTTTGCCATCTGGGTTTTAGTTCAATTAAAGGAAGTTTCATGATTACGGGCATCGATATTATATCAATTGCAGAAAATGTCCTTTTTGCCCTCTCTCTTTTTTTTTTTTTTATAAAATTACACGAGTTTCATTATTGCGGGCATAGATATTTCATCGATTGCGGAAAATGTCCCTTTTGCCATATGATTTTATTCAAATAACATTAAGTTTCCTCATTGCGGGCATCGATATTGTATCGATTGCAGAAAATGTCCCTTTTGCAATCTGTTTTTAGTCAAATTACAGTAACTATATTGATTGTGGGCATTGATATTATGTCGATTGTGGAAAATATGCATTTTGTCATATGATTTTATTCAAATTACATTGTTTCCTGATTGCGGGCATCGATATTATATCGATTGCAGAAAATGTCCTTTACGCCATCTGTTTTTAGTCAAAATTTAAAGTAAGTACATTGATTGCGGGCATTGATATTATATCGATTGCAAAAAATGTCCCTTTTGCCATATGATTTTATTCAAATTACATTAAGTTTCCTCATTGCCGGCATAGATATTATATCGATTGCAGAAAATGTCCCTTTTGCAATATCTCTTTTGTCAAATTACAGTAAGTATATTAATTGCACGCATTGATATTATGTCGATTGCGGAAAATGTCCCTTTTGCCATCATTTGATTTTATTCAAATTTCTGATTGCGGGGATCGATATTATGTCGATTATGGAAAATGTCATTTTTTTGCATATGATTGTATTCAAATTATATTGAGTATATTGACTGCGGGCATCGATTGCAGAAAATGCCCCTTTTGCCATCTGTTTTTAGTCAAATTACAGTAAGTATATTGATTGCGGGCATTGATATTATGTCGATTGCGGAAAATGTCCCTTTTGCTGTATGATTTAATCAAATTTCTGATTGCGGGCATGGATATTATGTCAATTGTGGAAAATATCCTTTTTGGCATATGATTGTATTCAAATTATATTGAGTTTCATGATTGCGGGCATCGCTATTATATCGATTGCAGAAAATGTCCCTTTTGCCATCTGTTTTAGTCAAATTACAGTAAGTATATTGATTGCGGGCATTGATGTTACGTAGATTGCGGAAAAGTCCCTTTTGCCACTTGATTTTTTTCAAATTCCTGATTGCGGTCATCGATATTATATCGATTGTGAAAAAAATTCCTTCTTGGCATATGATTTTATTCAAATTATATTGAGTTTCATGATTGCGAGCATCGATATTATATCGCTTGCAGAAAATGCCCCTTTTGCAATCTGTTTTTATTCAAATTCCTGATTGCGGGCATCGATATTATGTCGATTATGGAAAATGTCCTTTCTGGCATATGATTGTATTCAAATTATATTGAGTATATTGATTGCGGGCATCGATATTATATCGATTGCAGAAAATGTCCCTTTTGCCATCTGTTTTAGTCAAATTACAGTAAGTATATTGATTGCGGGCATTGATATTATGTCGATTGCGGGAAATGTCCATTTTGCCATATGATTTTATTCAAATTTCTGATTGCGGGCATGGATATTATGTCCATTACGGAAAATATCCTTTTTGGCATATAATTGTATTCAAATTATATTGAGTTTCATGATTGCGGGCATCGATATTATATCGATTGCTGAAATGTCCCTTTTGCCATCTGTTTTTAGTCAAATTACAGTAAGTAAATTGATTGCGGGCATTGATATTATGTCGATTGCGACAAATGTCCCTTTTGCCATATGATTTTCTTCGAATTACATTAAGTTTCCTGATTGAAGGTCCCTTTTGCCATCTGTTTTTAGTCAAATTACAGGAAGTTTTAAATCCTATTTTCAATCTTTGATAACAATCTACAAAACAAGTAGCATATTTTTATGAATAAGAGAAAACAGTGCTTTTTATTTCCCTTTAACAGTCAACACAAAGTAAAGAAAACACCAAATGGTTCAAAACGGTTAACAACAGATTTATTTTACCAAAACTTTAACGCAGAGCTGGAAATGCATAAAACACATTAACAGAGACGGTCGTGCACCACCTAAAACTAACGAAAAAAGGGACAATATCTGTATTCTCGATATTTCCAATTATAAAACTTCCTATGATACCCGGGCTATCATATAAAGAAAAGGGAATAATCACGGTTGATCGTCACAACAAGGATTTTTATACAAATCCTTGGTGATTTGTATAAAAATCCTTGGTCACAAAGATAGCCCCGTTATCATGACCCATAGGGACATATTGTAACGCACATGACCACTTTTAGAACTGTTCTAGTGTATGACCACTTTTAGAACTGTTCTAAGTGTTATAGGTAATTAAATGTTGTAAATATTCTTTTATACATTGTATTGATTGTTTTTATTTTGTAAGGCCTTAATACAATGTAATTTGTTTGGCCTAGTTATATAACTTGTTTACAATAAACAATGGTCAAAGTTATTACACTTTAGAACATGTGGAATATTCTAGAATTTAAATTCAGATTTTAACACATAGCTTTTTCTAGAGGTTTTCCTTACATAATCATTTTAGTCATGTGATAATTAGTTGATTAGAATGTTCCAGTTATATCCTGTGAAGATTTTTCTGGAAAGAATAAATGTATTTATATAAGGTAGCTGAAATGGGTTAGGTCAGTCAGTTTAATAAGTTTATACAGGATTAATTAGTTTATACAGGATTATCACGCACATCTTTTGTACTGGAAATCGACATCAATTATTGTGAATCTATTATCAACTATTTAGTGAGGATTATAAGGATTATTCTATTGGACATTTATTGGTGGATTTAAGTGAACTATTCATTTGGATATTTACTCGGACTTCATTATTGTCAGATAAGTCTTATATTGCATAAATTTGTAAAATTATTATTTTTCATCTTATTGAAAGTTAATTTTGAGCCAATTTTGTTTTATCTTTGCTGACTTTACAATTTACAATAATTTATTGGTCGTTTCTGCCACATAACAGAAATTGGGGGCTATCGTCCGGGATCTTCGAAATTGTTTAAGAAAGAAATTATTATATTTTTGTCAAATAGAAAATTTTTAAAAGTCAACAATAAAATGTTTTCAAGATGTCTTTTGATCCAGAACAATTCATGTCTACGTGTCAGGTGGGGAATTTTGAGAAGCTTAAAAAGGATGAATTTATTATCTTAGGAAAACATTTGAAATTGAATGTCAAATCTGGAATGAGAAAATTTGAAATTCAAAATGTGATTGCAAATTATTTGGTTGAAGAAGATTATTTTGATAAATCTGTTTTGGAGACTTTTGGCATTCAAACAACTGATTTTGAAATTAAAAAATTAGAAATTCAGAAAGAACTAGAAATTAGAAAATTGGAATTAGAAAGACAGCAAAGAAAATTAGAAATAGAAAGAGAGCAAAGAAAATTAGAAATAGAAAGAGAGCAAAGAAAATTAGAATTGGAAAGAGAAAGAGAAGAAAAAGAAAGAGAAGAAAGAAAATTAAAATTAGAAAAAGAGCTCAATTTTCAATTAGAAATGAAAAAATTAGAATTAGCTGAAAAGAATCAGCACCTTTCTCAGAATTCTCAGACACTTGATGTTGCTAAAAACATCAGGTTGGTCCCTCCTTTTCAAGAAAAGGATGTTGACAAATATTTTCTGCATTTTGAGAAAATAGCTGAAAATTTAAAGTGGCCAAAACATAATTGGTCAATGTTATTACAGAGTGTGTTAATTGGTAAAGCCAGGGAAATTTACACTCAGTTGTCAGAAGAACAGGCTTCAGGTTATGACACTCTAAAAGAGTTAATTCTTAAAGCCTATGAACTTGTCCCTGAAGCTTACCGGCAAAAATTTAGGAATGCAGAAAAACAAAGTGACCAAACCTATGTAGAGTTTGCTAGAACAAAAGACCAACTATTTGATCGTTGGTGTTCATCAAAGAAAATAAATAACAATCATGAGAAATTACGTCAGCTAGTTTTAATTGAAGAATTTAAAAGATGTATTAGTACTGACATTAAAACTTTTATTGATGAACAAAAAGCTGAAACTTTGGAAATTGCTGCACGTTTAGCTGATGATTTTTCACTTACACATAAAACACAATTTTTTAATAAACCACAGAAATTTTTTAGAAATAAAAATAATTCCACACATTTTTCACCCAAACCAACAAATGATTTAAATAGTAGGCAACGTCCAGTGAATAGCTCGTCCAAGTCCTATCCTCCCTCACAGTCACAGAAGCCATTCAAGTCGATTTCCTGTAATTATTGTAAGAAAGAGGGCCATTTGATATCTGACTGTTATAGGTTAAAGCAAAAGAAGGAAAGTGAAGTTAAACCAAGTGGTTTTGTTGAGTCGTCACAATGTTTGCCTCATTTTGATTCAGATGTGCATAGTTCTTTTTCTGAGATGAAGTCTGTTTCTGATCCTGTTAGTAAGGTCGAGGTCAAATCCCCATCTAGTCCCATTATGGAGATTTTTGAACCATTTATTAGTGATGGTTTTGTGTCGCTTTCGAGTGATTTTTGTAATTCTACCTCCCTTCGAATTCTAATTGATACTGGAGCCTCTCAGTCTCTTTTGTTGGCGGAGACCCTGGCATTTGATGATATTTCTAGTACTGGTAGAAATGTTCTTATTAAAGGGGTAGATTCCAGAGGTTATACTGCTATTCCTCTCCATAATGTTTATTTGTCTTCGAATATTGTTTCTGGACCTGTGACCTGAGGTATCAAGTCATCACTGCCCTTTGAAGGTGTACAACTTCTTCTTGGTAATGATTTAGCTGGGGATAAAGTTCAAAGAAATCCTATTGTGACAGACAAGCCTTCTTTTGATCAGGTTTCTGATTCTGCTGAACAGGAGTTTTCTGGGTTGTATCCTGCCTGTGCAGTTACTCGTGCTATGAAAAAGAAATGTGTGGAAGCTCAGAAAGTTGATGAAAATAGCTCTGATGGTTTTGATTTGTCGGGTACATTTATGAGTCAGTTTAGTGTTGAAACAAGCCAGCCCTTGGAGTTTTCTCATAGTTCATTGGTTCAAGGTGATGGTTTTTCTACGTCTACATTTAGCAATGAGCAACATAAAGACCCTGAAATTTCATGTCCTTTCAATAGGGCTGTTGATGAAAGTGAGTCTTTACAGGAACCTGTCACTTATTTTACTAAAAATGGTATTCTTATACGCAAATGGAGACTTTCTGATGTGTCTGCTGATGCAGAGTGGGCAGTAAAGTATCAAATTGTAGTACCAAAGGTGTATAGAGCTGAGATATTAAGCACGGCCCATGATACTCCTTTGTCTGGACACTTAGGTACCAATAAGACTTACAATAAAATTTTAAATCATTTTTATTGGCCTAATCTTATAAAAGATGTCTCCAATTACTGCAAGTCCTGTCATACATGTCAGTTAGTGGGGAAACCAAACCAAGTTATTCCAAAAGCACATCTTCAGCCAATACCTGCCTTTGAGGAGCCTTTTAGTAGAATATTAATAGATTGTGTAGGTCCTTTACCAAAAACTAAATCTGATAATCAGTACATGTTAACTATTATGTGCGCATCCACAAGATTTTCTGAAGCTATTCCTTTAAGAAATATAAAGACTAAAACAATAGTTAGGGCTTTAACTAAATTTTTTACTTTGTTCGGCCTACCCAAATCTATTCAATCAGACCAAGGTTCAAATTTTATGTCAGGCATTTTTCAGCAAGTAATGTATGAACTGGGCATTAAACAGTACAGATCATCTGCATATCACCCTGAAAGTCAAGGCGCCTTAGGGCGATTTCATCAAACCTTAAAAAATATGATGCGGACCTATTGTTTTGACACAGTGAAAGATTGGGATGAAGGAATTTCTTTCCTATTATTTGCTGTAAGAGAAGCAGTCCAGGAATCATTAGGTTTTAGTCCCTTTGAATTAGTTTTTGGACAAACAGTTAGGGGCCCACTCAAACTTTTAAGTGAGAAAATTTTATCTGATGAAAAAGACAACTTAAATCTCTTATGTTTCAGATTTTCGCACTAAACTTGTTAAAGCAAGTGAACTAGCTAATAAAAATCTAAAATCTAGTCAAGAATCTATGAAAGCTAAATATGACCAAAATTCTGTAAAACGTATTTTTGACCCTGGTGATAAAGTACTTCTATTACTCCCTGTTCCTGGAAAGCCACTAGAAGCCAGATATTTTGGTCCATATATTGTTGAAAAGAAAGTCGGTGATTTAAATTACATTATTAAAACACCTGACAGACGTAGACGTAATAGGTTGTGTCATGTTAATATGATAAAACCTTATGTAGATAGAAATAGCACAAATATTGTACATTCTGTAAATGCAGTTAGTGTTGACCCTGACAATTCTGAAAATGACTTTTGTGAAAAGATTAATTCGCCGTCTATCACATCGAAGCTGGAAAATTCACAGATTCTTCAAGATTTGGATTCGAAACTTCAACATTTGCCAGTGATTCAAAAGGATGAGTTAAAAAGGTTACTCCGTGATTTTGAACATTTGTTTCCGGACATTCCGACACGAACTGATAAAATATTTCATGATGTCGATGTTGGTGATTCAGTACCGATAAAACAGCATCCATACCGACTGAATCCGATTCAAACAAAAGTACTTGCATGATGAAATTCAGTATTTGTTAAAAAATGACTTTATTGAACCTAGCAAAAGCAATTGGAGCTCGCCTTGTATTCTAGTGCCAAAACCTGATGAACTTATTGTATGTGTACGGACTATAGAAAATTAAACAGTGACTCATTTCCAATTCCACGCATTGATGACTGTATTGATAAAATTGGAAATGCTAAATACATTACAAAAATTGACTTATTGAAAGGATTTTATCAAGTTCCTCTTACAGAGCTTTCAAAAGAACTTTCCGCTTTTGTTACACCCGATGGACTATTCCAATACAAAGTGATGGCATTTGGCATGAAAAATTCGCCGGCAACTTTTCAGCGTCTCATCAACAGTGTTATTTCTGGAATTGACGATTGTGAAGCATACATTAATGACATTTTTATATATAGTGACACTTGGGAAGAACATCTTCAGATACTCCGAACTTTTTCTGAACGTTTAAGCAGTGCTATGCTAACAGTCAACCTCTCCAAGAGTGAATTTGGATGTGCTTATGTTAATTATTTAGGACATGTTGTAGGTCAGGGTCAGGTAAAACCTATTGATGCTAAAAT